>VXAU01003794.1:83335-115953 GCA_013399695.1 Formicarius rufipectus
AATTTTAATGTCTTTCTAAAGCATTGCCCTCGTGTTTCATACTGCCTGCAGTGTGTGTTCTTCAACTTCTTTTGTGCCCCCTGAGCTGTGATTTCTCACTAGGTGTCTATGCAGCGGACAAGACTCCCTACCAAAGGAAACTATGGGGTGCAACTACAGGTTTGACTTATTCAATACCATCTTTACAAAAACCACACTGCTCCATTTCTAGGTGGAAATGGATCTGTTATCATTCAGGGTATTGGATTATTTCCAGTGGTTTTCATTAAGACTCACAATGTGAATTTGCTCATTGTTCCTATGCCAGTTGAGATAAATTTGTTCAGTATGGATGCTGTGATATGCAGCCTAATTTATGTGACATGCTTGTGGGGTTTCCATTAAGAAGTACTAATCTTTAAGCAGTAAAGACAAATAACAAAGTTAATGAACTAAGCATTGGTTGATTCCATTGGTACAATTATGGTAGCAGATCATCTCCCTGTTTTTTAGGACTTCCAGATTTGCAGAATTGATCCAGGGTCAGTACTGTTACCAGTAGACACCTTATGTGATGCAGTGCTGAGAAACTGAAATATGAAAAAATGAAAAAGTAATGCAAAAAATGATAAAAAATCCCCCAAACAATCTTGCTAATTTCTTTAGTTGCTTTAGCAGCCAACATATTTCTGCCAGAAATTAAGCCTCCCCCGCTTTTTCCCTATGAAGATACTGATACTTGATGTCAGAGCAACACAGAGAACATGCATTTCTAGCACCTAAAATATTTGACCAGAAATACTTCCTGCTCCTTTTTAACTCAATAAACATCAGAGAAAAGTGTATGGTTTCTTTTTTCCTTTTTTCATTTGTGCCAGTAAAACCAAGATGAAGAATAACATAAACTACAAACACAGAACGGGTAATTAACGCCACCATGTCAATTAAATGACCAGTCTAAGGAAAAATATTGGTGAATTCACTATTCATTTTATAACAGTTCAGCTTGAATAGTATATCTGGGAAAGCTTCTTATGTCTACAAGAGCTTTTTCCAGAAGAGAACATTTATTACAGTTGTCTTGGCAACATGAGCTCTGTGGAAATAAAAATCAGAGCTTACAAAGGTTTTGTTTTCAAATTCTGAAATAAAACAGAAGAAAAATAAGACAATTAGAGGAGCAGAACTTTATTATCTGGTCTCTTTTAAATGCTTGAAATGACCAGATCCATTACATGTCAAAGTATTCCACCTTCCTTTCTGCTGATGAAGCCTTGAGGGAGGTACAGTCTTAAAGAGGAGCCAGGTACAAAGAAAGCTGTGAGCAAACTCCATCCAGCACATTAAAACAGCCAGCAGGATAATAAGCTTAGAGGCAGAGGACCCTTGACAAAGTCAGAAGGAATTCAGAATAGAAAGTAGAAGGCTGAAGGAACCCTGATTGTGATTTTTCAAAACCTAAAACATGGTTATAAAAAGAACAGTTATAAAACAGTTATAACAGTTATAAAAAGAACAGTTCCACATGGCCATCAGGATCCCAGCCTTGAGAAGCAAAGCAGGGAAAGACTGAAAAATTCAGCTGAAATTTTAAGTTGTTAATTAATGTCTTTAAACAAGGCGACAAGTTACCTAGAAAACCTCTCATTATCACTGGTATTTTTTAAGTACAAACTGAACAAGACATTATGATTATTTGTTCTTGTGCAGTTGTAAAGAAATTGCTTCAAAGGTTCACAGTATTATAAAATATTCTATCCCATCAAAATCTTTATTTTTTACTGGAAAAGCAGCAATCCCTTCCTTTTATACACTGGGTGAGCCTACCATGAAGCAGGGTGTGGACAGAGCTGCCATCCATGTGCCAGACTAACAGGATACAGCTCCACCTGAGCAGGCTCACAGCTTCTCACAGAGAAGGTGCTGCTGCTGCTCTCTTTGCCCTCACATTAACATTTATTGTGAATCACAAACCTCACACTGGGAAGCAAAGTCTGATAACCTTTCTTCTCCTGTTATTTTAAGTAAAAGGCTCATCTAGCATCAATAGAAAGGGAGAGCAGAGATGATGTGAGGTCCTGAGGCAGCTGAGCCTTTAAGAGCTGCTCCAACTCCCACCAGTCGTGTTGGTCCAATCCCACAAAGAGGCAGCTGAAACATTTCTGGCTACACAGCATGTAAATCTTAGTTCAACAGGTTTCAACATTTCAGAAGGTACTGAAGTGGCTGAAAGACAAATTCACTGACCAGTGATTTCAGCCTGGATCCAAATATCAAGAAAATTTTGTCTGCACTTTCCCAAGACCTCAGCCCTGCCATATTTTTCTTGTTCAACTTTCTGGACAGCAGTGCAGGAGTATATTTCTAGCTTGGCACCATTCTAGCAAGTATAAATATATTTTCTTCTTCACTCAGCAAGTGCTAGTAAAATGACACAGGAAATAATCAACTAAAATGCACCTGACACCAACCAGAAATCAACCAAACTTGACAGGATAAATGCCATTTTTGTGAGCTTATAGATGCTGTTACATTTAAAACTAAACTGTGATACGAAAAGGGTAGTCTGCAAATGAAGGCCCTCTAGCTCAGTGAGAATTACAGGAAATTCAGTAGCACTTTTGTCAGAACTTTTGTTCTTTCTTCATCTCAAAAACTAATCTCATTATAGCTAATGTTCTCAAAACACTTTCAGGGACAATGACAGATAAAAACTTAACACAGGAGCAGCGTGTCTGGATAGAAATCACTCAAAGTCCCAGTAAGACATTTCTGTTCCCTTTCAAAGAAAGGCTCCAAACCTTCTAATCTTCAGAAAATCTCAACTTATTTCTACAAAGGCAAAAAAAAAATAAAAATAAAAAAAAGAATGAAAAAAAAAAATGAAATCAGTGTCTCCCTGCACTTTTCTTTATTGATCTTTCTCCATTACCACCTGTTACCCTAAGCTGTAATACATCACCTCTGTGTTGTAGGGCAGACATGCAATGCACACCTGTGATCTTGAAAGTTGCTCTTGTCTTCATTTCAGATGTAGTGAGGGGCAGTAACAGCAGCTGCAGGAAATGTTTTGAGCTTTCACTTGTGCCACACATCACACAGCACTGATGTGCAAAGGGAAAACCGCTCCCAAATACACCCACCTGGCAGAACAAAGTCAAAGTATAAAGATACAAAGGACATAAGGGCACTTACTGAAGCTCTGTAAGGCAAGAAAGGGCTCTCCTACTTGAAAGTCTTTTTACAGGAAGCTGAGGTGCTTCAACATCATCTATCAAACACTGTCTACTCACTGGTTAAGAATTTGCCTTGGCTAAATTTGTTCTATTTAATCTTTCCTGATGTAGCTGTTATCTTTCATTCTTCTGTGCTGCCCATTACTAAAGTATCTATGAAACTTAAAATTTGAGATGTACTTATCTCTGATGTATCTCAATGGAAAAAAAAAAAAAAAAGTACAATTTCCCTCATTTTATTGATGGGTAATAGACAAGATTTATTCAAGGTTGTACCTAGAGTCTAAGAAAAACTGGCAGAGTGAAGAGAAGAGCTCCACTTTTCCAAATTTCCATCTGACATGTGAAATCTCACTGCATATAATGGTTTTTTTTTCTTTTTTTTTCAGTTTTTTACTATGCCAATTTACAGTCTGTGACTGACTCTTGATAGCAACAGTAGAAGTGCAGGGGAAATAAAACCTAAGATGCATTTAGATCACTTAGATATACAAGAACATGCCTCCTTATTTGTATGGGAAAGCTTTGCAGTGCCAACAAACCCTCCTTATGTTGGATCAAATTGAACTATGTTTGAAACAGGTGTTTTTACTACCTGCAGTATCTTATCCACTGTGATGTGGTTGAATCATTGAAATACTCTCAAATAAGCTGCAAGATTTGGTTTTATTTCTCATTTCCAAGATGGAAGAATGTACACTTATATGATAGAAGTAAGGAGAACGACATTTCAGTTGGAGAAGACAACTCCTGAATTTTCAGTTGCCTGCAATGATGTGTTTTCTAAAGACTCTACTCTAAAAGGTGCACATTTGCTTCCCGTGCTGTCCTCAGAGCCAGATTTTGCTCATGTCAAGGCTGAGTGATCTCAATATCCAAACTGGCAGCATGATGAAGGATAAGCACCGGAGAGGATGAGAAATAGAAGCGCTCACTCTTTATTTCAGTCTCTTTTCATTTGGTGCTTGCTGCTGATGCCACTGTGGCTGAAAACATTACATTTCTGGTGCAGAACCTCTAGTTGGAGACTCAGAGCTCGTAGCCAAAAAGAATAAAAAATAAGTGGTGTTGCTCACTACCCTTCTGATTGTCAAAAGATACTCCTGCTTTACTAATGGAATCCAGTCCAAGCTTGTGGGAGGAATTGCCATGCATGGGGAGATAGGGCAGCTATTAAAAGGACTTTAGCTTTCTTTATTCCAAACTCTACTCCAGCTGTTAAAAAAAAAAGTGTGCAGAATGTGAACACATTCTGGAGCATCAAAAACACTACAGGCATAAAAAACCAAATTCTATACTGATATTAAAGTTATAAAGTATCAGCTAGAATGAGAATATCTCACAGGAAGAGATAGAAGAAGAAAAGAGCTATTGTAACAGGATGGTTATAAACACTGACTGGTTGGGGTCTCTCAAATTATTATACCTTAGAAACCTTAACTTATTCTTAATACTTTCTTTTTCTTTTTTCTTTCAAAATCCATTTAAACATCACACTATAATACAGGACATAAATCAGATGTTGCAGATAAAAAATGTCATCAGAAGGGTTCTTTTCATAATGCTGATAACTTATCATCAAGGCAGAATAAAGACTGTATTAGTATTTTCTATTAATGCAAGCACACTAGTTTTGTGTTTAAAATAGTGATTTCTTCATTCTCTTTCTTTTCCTTTCTTTCCCCCCCCCCCCGATGAAGCTCTTCCTTTCAGTCTTAGAAATTCTATAAACTTCACTGATAACATTTCCAAGTGTATGTATATTAAGATGCTTTTTTAAATTCTTCACATCTACCAATTGACCTTCTCTCCAAGTGACTGCTTTAAAAGCAGGGGCTATATTCATCCAGAATTCAACAAATTATAGAGTTAGATTTTCTTTAGTCTGTCAGCCCATGAACTGATACATAATATTAACAATGCTGAAAAAAACAACAAACTCTATTCCTGCATGTATAGAATTAGGTCGTTAGAACAAGGGTACAGCTTTAGAATTATTAAAGACTTTTCTCAGATCTTCATCTGTAAGTTATGAATGACAGCATTCAGTTTACCTCATAGTGACAGTAGTAAGATGCATTAATATGAACAAATAGCTGAGATATTTTAAAGATGAGTCCACAGAAAAAAATCATGAGGTAAGGGCTTATGTTGCTGCTTTGCCATCACAACGAGGTACCAGTAAAGGTGCAGTAAATGTTATTAGGCAAAAACATTTCCTAAATGATTTTTCATTATTGCTTGTCTATTGGGGAAAGTGACCATGAAAACAAGCAATTTTTATGGTAAACTGATTTTAGACAGGTCTGTTGGCTGATCCACAGAATGCACATCCTTCCTGGCTACAGCCTGTTCTTAAAAACCACAACATTAACAAACTTGTAGGCATGAAGGAGTTACACTGAAAATTTACTGACAAGGGCCAGAGGAGGAGTGAAGTCCTATGGAAAATACATGGAATTAGTAAAGCAGGAACATGTCATATTAAGGTTAATGTGAAACCTTGTTTCCCTGTACAGTTATGTTGAGCTGGCACATCAGTGCAGCCTGTTAAATACTTTGTCACAATAGATTATGCTGATACAGGTCTGCTACCCATTTCTGCAACAGTGGCTCTCAAGACGGGTTCTGTTTGTGCCACATCAAACTAAGTTATTCAAGCCTGTTAAAGATATTACTTCTCAGTGTGGTTAATTAACAAGGCATGGGAGTAATTTAACTCAGTCATTTTGGTTGAAAAGACATCCATTAAAAAATTGTAGAAATTGTATTTAGTGATGGAATACCCCTCACTTCCCCCCCAAGCCCAACTAGAATTAGTGTTGCTCCACTGAGCTTATGGAGTCAGTGCCCATACAGACAGCAGTCCAGGCAAACAGCTCCAGAATTATTATGGAAAGTTAAAAAGCCTTAACTATTGTTGTGCTGGATCCTTCGGTAATGATATTTAATGCCACAAAAATAAAACTTTCTTGATGTCTAAAGAATGCAGGATGACACTTGCTGAGACTAATGTTTTCCTGCTAATTTTACTATGTGTTACATAGTAAAATATGAATTAGAGGGATTGTTAATGCTCTCTGGAACACTGGCATCTTCGAATGTGAAATGAACTCAAAATTAAAACCAAAATTTTAAAATCCTATCAGCATTCCAAAACCCTAACGTATTTGTACATACTTTAAACTGTGTAACATTTATTCCTTATATTTGTAATATATACTGCATTCTGACACATTCTAAATACAATAAAGACATAATATAGGTCATAATGGGAAGTTTTGTTTACCAGATACAATTCTACCTTGATAGAAAAAACACACTACCACGTATAAAAATCCCTTGTTAAAATACTCTTGGAATATAATGTACACACCCCCAAAAAAAAATACGCACGAGCATTAGTGCTTTTCTCCTTACAGCTAATGGCAAAACCTCATCGATTACAACAGGAGCTCTTTCCAGAGAGCATTTCTACTCACTTTTACTGCAGGCCAAATTATACCTCTGTAATCCCTGGAACCCTTAGTATTTTCCATTGCCACATCAACAGCTGCTGGCAAGTGCTCAGCCTTTTTTCAGGAGCCTGAGTGTGTGCTGATGTCCCCAGCCAGCTCCCTCCACAGGGGCACATCTGAAACACACACATTCTGCTCTTTGAATTGGCATTTCCCTCCCATCCCATAATTAATCTCAGCAGAGGTTCATACCAATCAAAGGAAAGGTGTACAGAACGTGGCTATTTAGGTGTAAGTCTCTGCACGCAGTCATTCTTGGGATGGTGAATCAATTTAATAAAGATCAGTGACAGGCCTATTTTAGCTAAATCAAGATTAATTACTGAAATGCTAAATAATAATATAGTCACCAGTGGAAATTAGACAATGCTTGTTCCAAAACATGCTTGCTGTTAATTTGATTCCAATCTGGTTTGATTAGGTATCATGTAAGGGTATGGAAGGACAGCAGATGACTTTTCTACACATAGATAAAGGATGCATGTCATTTGCCACATGTCATATTTTCTAATTAAAGGTGATTAAACCATGGCTCATTGTTTTTGCTTTCTCTGAGTATGAAGAATGAGATTTTGAGTTAGTTCACACGGAGATACTGAATTCCAAAACTCTCTACCTGCCAGCATCAATTGTTTTCAAAAAGTGCAATTTCCCTCCTTTTCATGGTCACTTACACAGGGAAGATGCCCGCAATATTATAGTTCATGTATCCAAGTGCAGCTACGCACAAATAAGAATATATTATTTTAAAAATTGTAATAGATTCTGGTGTTAAAAAAGAAAAAAAAAATAATTTAAAAATTACTTCCCTTAAGGTGTTCCTAAATTGAAAAGCTTCTGAATAAAAATATACAAAAAAAGATTTACACATGTTTACAGGGAATTTGCCATTTGAGATCTCATCCCAGCTTCCATCTGGTGGCTATAGGTGTAGAAACATCCTGTTTCAGACTGGGGTCTGGGATACCTGCTTTAAAGGAAAGTACAAGGAGCTATCTGAATGCATGGGAAGTTGTGAAGAAAAGAAAAATGCCTATAAAGTTAATTGCTTTCCAGGCTCTGACAAACTCTTGCCTATGAAATATTTCTCATTTAATTAGCCCTGACAGAGAAAGACATGGATTATGGCAAATTCCTCCTCTTTTCATGTACCTTATTTTCTCCATTTCGGTGCTCAAGTTTCTGTACTCTTTTCTCTTTTCATTTGTTATCCTGAGTGAAATAGCCAACATCTTGCTTTTTTTTTTTTTTTTTTTTTTTGCTGGCAATTCAGCTTCTTCCATTTCTCTGAAGATGGCAATAAGTTTGTTATTATGATGAAGTGATAAAATGTACAGATCTTCAGCTCATGCCATCTTCAGGTACAGGGCATCCTTTGCAGTGATCTCAGCTGTAGATGCCAAAGGTACCATTAACCAAAGAGGGGGAAAATTCAACAAAGCTGAAAAAAAACCCCATGGAGATACGTTTTCTGTTATTATTATTCAGTCTCATTTAATAAGGCATGTGTTCAGTGAGCCAAGCCAGAACAAATATTATTGCCAAACTTCAGCTACCTCAGAAAAAAATCTATTATCATCACAGACAGTACCAGCTTTACCAGTGAAGTCTGTAATGACAATGTGCCTTGTAGAAAGATTTGGATTTTTAAGTTATAACCAGAGTTAAAGCTATTATCAAATTGAGAAGGCTGCTGACATAAAGATTGCAGACATCTGTTTTAGCACAGTGATGGCCGTATTTCTCACATGCAGTATTTAAACATGATAGCTGCTCCTTTCTTTTTGATGCCCTTGTGTCACTCTCATGAACATTAACTATGCAGAGCAGCCTATAGACTTGTTTGCAAAGGGCTGGGCTCGCACTGTTTTGTTGTTATTAAGGAATATAATCTTTTCAAATTCCTATTTACCTGTCTTGTTTTATTCCCATTCCATTAGGGGTTTCTGCAGAGCCTGGAAAACTGTGCTCAGTTACCTACTGTTTCATTGAAATCAGAGCAGGAAGCCTTGGGGACACATGGCACAGGAAACCACATGTGGAGTTACTCGGTCTACAAGGATGACAGAAATGTTGGCACAAACCAACATGTACATGTATGAAACTGGCAGGAGAAGAATCCTCTTACTGGAACTGAAGTGGGATGAAAGTTTCTCACAAAAGCAGTTTTCATTTTAGACATATTGCTTTGAGAAGTGGTTGATGAGAAAAATGACCTTAAGTTCCTGACAAAAAACTTAAAGGACTAAATTACTCCAGGAAATGGTCAATGTCTTGTTTTGCAGTGGAGTGGGTATTTTAAATTATTTTATTGCATTTGTTGCAGATGTCTTAACCAAAGAATAGTTATACTGGATAAGAGCAATAGCCAGACTCACTCACTCTCACCCAAGAGGGAAGTGTGAGGGTGCTTGTGAAAGAGCACTGCCCAGGCAGGACCTTCCTTCCCCACATTTTTCTTGCCCAGAGCCAACAGCTTAAGATCTGCTTGATTTGGGGGTGGGTGCAGTTCACACTCCACGATCACTGGTGGACTCCTGATCCAAGGATCCATTTACAACACCAAGCCTGCTCTTTACCCCCATAAATCCTGTAGCAATGAATAACATAAATGTTACTTTTCTTACTGTAAAAGAAAAAAAAAATCATTTGCTTGCTTGAAACAAAAATATCTTAGGGTAACTCTTATATTTACACACATGCAGAATTAAACTATTAGCTATGAATCACATGAGCTACACACACATACATTTCTTTCTTCTTCTTATTTCCTTTGCATTTGCCATCCTACAACTCCTTGTAGTTGGCTTTTAAGCTGATCACCTTGGAAAAGCTTTGGTCACCCCACTTTTACTCTTTTTTGTAGATAACATAGGAATATGCTACTGGCAACCTCCTTCTGATGGTAAACTAAGCATTTAGTCCTCCCATTTGTTTTCTGTTATTTGGCCCTTAATTCAGAACCAGACTATTCCTCTCGTTTCAGAGTAAATAAACTGCCCTTACAGACCTCACAAAGGACCTTCTTTTCTGTTTTGCTAAAACTCTAGTAAGCACTAATCACTTTGCATTCTTGCCTCGGGAGGCCTTGGATAGTGTTAACAAACACAGAGGTGTGAGGTGTTGCTATTCCTTTTGCTGCCCACTAATTGCATTCATTATTACAGTTTTTACTAACCTTCCTAGCACACAAATGGGACAGTCAACCTGCAGCCACCCTTGGATTTAAGTGGTAGACACCCCAGACTCTGTGTCTCCAACACCGTTTTGAGGAACTGGTAACACACCGCATTGCTATGTAAACAAATTCAATTTAATGTCTGTTTGAACATGAAAGTAAATAATCTCAGATCCCGGCACTCTTTACTATCGAGACTGG
Source organism: Formicarius rufipectus (assembly GCA_013399695.1). Classification (NCBI taxonomy): domain Eukaryota; kingdom Metazoa; phylum Chordata; class Aves; order Passeriformes; family Formicariidae; genus Formicarius; species Formicarius rufipectus. The sequence continues at coordinate 93,448 of VXAU01003794.1, forward strand.
AAGATTTCTGCAAATAACACCTCTTTTACGGTAGCTTCAGTTTAATATTTCTCCAATTAATGCCTGGTTCAAAACAGAAGTACTGCTGGAATAACTTTATTGATCACCTTCTCCCTGAATACTGATGCAAGCAATATATTTGGCTTTTCAGCAATGGTTTTTATCTTCCCTGTCTGCTCTTTTTATACCCTGGATCAACTGTCTGCTCCAAACAACTCTCTTAAAATCTTCCCACGTTCTGATATGATAAAACCAGATTTTGTTACAAGTTTTCATATCTCTAACATAATATCCCAGCTTTAGCTTTAACTAGCAATATTCATGGTTACTTGCAAGGAAATAATGCCTACTTGGAAAGTGGGGTTTGGGTTTTTTATTTCTTAATTACTTCCTTTACGTGGCTGTGCAATCATTTTGGCCTTTGACGGTCATTAAAATAAAATAAAATTCTACTGCAGTGGGTTAGTTTCAACATTTCCCCTTTAAAAGAAATACTCTTCTTTATAGAATGTATCTCCTAGATCTTGGACTAGTATATCCACTTCAAAATGGCAAGCCACAGCATAGTATGGAATGCCATATCCCACTTTATGTTCATCATGCCATTTATGTAAATGTCATACTATGCCATGAAACAGTGCATTGTTTTATTTTTAATACATAATTTCTTTTTTATAATGTGATACATGTTGATATCTCTGATCTGATTCATTGGATAGCTTGCAACAGAAGTGAACGCCAAATACAATGAAATCATTTAATACGAGGAAGAAGGAAAACAGACAAGCATTCAGCATACTAATTAGAGGAGAAGCTATTTTCTGGCTATGTCTCTTAGCCTGGAATAATTTTTCTAGGATATTCAAAACAGATGCTCTTTTAATTAGAAGCAGAAAAATCTGAGTTTCAGCTAGCAACACCCAAGAGTATGCTCGAGTGTATCGGAGATAAAACACAAACTTTACATAAGTTCTACCACCTCCTGTTATGTAAATGTCTGCTTATGTATACATCTGCTAGATGGCATCAGCTGAGTTAAAATATGTGCCTCTCCCTGTGGCTGTGACAGGCAGCCCAGAGGAGGGACTGTTAGTCAGTAAAATACCATGAGGTGCTGTTCTTGAACAACAGTGGTCGAGACCTGCAGCTTTTTGATCAGGGGATCCTGAATTCCAGTGCCTGTGCTGTCTATATGCAATTTAATTAGCTGTTGCTGTCTGTGACTATATATAGAAAGAGATTTATTACTATGGATGTGTTACCAAGAGGGTCAATCCAACCTGATAGGTGGAAAAATATTAATTCCATTGAGTTCAAAAACATCTCCTGTAGCCCCGTTATCTTTCTTTTTTATAGCCACAACAGAAACCACAGATGTCTGAGAAACACCTAAGCCAAAATAAACCTCAGGAGAGAATCCAAAATGAAATGTGACCTCTCAAAAATTTTAATTTTATGACAGCAAAAATACAATAGCACCACATTGCAAATGGCAGCCACACAGACATAAAGAAACCAAGCCCTTTTTATCACCATTGGTCATGTCTAAATGTGGACAACATGAATGAGAAGGCAAAGCACAGCCTTGTTTACAGGACTGTCTCTCGAGGTTCAGGCAGCCATTTCAAAAATGATCATCCCCAAGTCACAACAAAAAGTATGAGCTGGACCTTTTGGGTCTACTTAAGGTAAAAGTTAAGTGTAGCAGTTTTATTCCTTGATGGTGCAGGGTTGTCCATGGCAGCACAGTTATGAAGATTTTTATTTTCTACATTGTTTTGACTCCCTGAAGTTGCATTTTACTCACCACATTTCCTAAGGCAGAAATATCCTGACATTTAACTTTCCCCGGTGCAAGTCTCGGTTGGAAGCTGTGAGGGAAGTGCACAAGAGGTACCCTGTTGGTTTAAGATGGCAAAATCAATCATGAGACTTATCTAAGCTTAGCCAAGAGCCAGTATCTTAAATATTCTGAGAGAATCACTGATATCTATCAAAGAATCAATAGCTTTGATGAAAAGGAAAGACAACTTCTTCTTAAATTCTTTTAGATACTTTCCAGAATAAGAAGAGGAAAAAGATCTAATGGAATAAGGCTTTAATTGGCTCACCAGTGCTAATGAGACCTGTTCAATAATGTTCAATACCTTCTTGAATAAAAAAGGCTGGGAGTTTAGACTGTCCTGCCACATTGAACACATGTACCATACCCAGCCTGGCTTGCAGACCACGAGACATCTGAACTCAGACTGTAGCTGCTTGTTACTATAGAGAGGACGGTGTGGGAGGCAAGCTGGAGAGTTTTAAATAGGTCTTTAAGACCCAGAGAAAAAAAAAAAAAAAAAGCCTGAGTCAACTGCAGAGAATAGGGAGAGTGAAGGGAAGGAAAACTGATCTAGTGAGATGTATAAGCAGATTGGCAAGACGTGTGACAGTTGGTGCTTTCCTTAGAGCTTCAGCTTGCAGAAGTAAGGGTCTAAGGAGAGAAACTGATTAAATTTAATATTACAATACTTGGAGCTCTTGTTCAGGTAATTTCAGCATTAAATTAGTAACAGCCCCTCTGAAATGACACATTAGTGGCAACAGTGAATCCTTTAGAGAGGGGATAAAAGTTCAGGAGATGTGTCATTTATGCAGCTTAGCTACTGTGAGATAAAACTTCCTTATCATAAATATGGTCTTGTTTTGAGTGTCAGTACTACTCTGACAGAATAAGATGGAAGTATGAAAGGAACGAGCAAGGTTCCAAGGTTGTGGAGCACAGAAAGTTAAATGGTAACAAGATAAGAAATATGGTGTTTTCCTTCCATTGTAGCTGTCTTGGTATGCAATATTTAAAAGCTGGCTTCAAACTGCATAATGTTGTACAAATTGAATCTAGCAATCATGGTAGTTGGTGCTGGAAGTTGGAAGGCACACTGTAGATTTGTTCTTCCCAAAGAATCATTTGAACTTTCCTATTGTAAAAATCTTTTTCTTTTAGAATTCAGAGGAATGAGTAGTGAATATATCTGTGGTTGCATGCTGATCACCAGGACAGCCCTAAGGATCCTCAAGCCCTCTGAAAACACAAATGTTTTCAGTCACATACAGGAGTTGAAAATCCAGATTTATAGCTATATTACAGAAGAATAAATGGTGGTTTGGGTGCGCCACATGACAAGCTCAAGGTCACACAGCAAAGGAGGAACAGATCTTGGAATAAACCAGAACAAGCCTATAATTCCTGGTCCCTCTTGGTTGGCATTCTTTCCTATTCCTATGCTCGAGTCTGATGACTGTACAGCACTGTAAATACCAGCCAGTCCTTCAGTACAGAAGGACAGGGTTTGCTTTAATGCTATTTTTAGTTAAGCAGATCCCACTTTTAAATCTGCAACGCCTTCATTTTCAATATCGTGATTATGTTTAATGTTCCATAGGAAGATGAGGGGATTAGAGTGAATCAGAAAGCACAATGCAGCGTAGGCAGGACCACGCTGCCTTCTCAAACAGCAGCAGCAGAGAAAGCAGGAGCTTCAGGGGGGGCTTTACATGGGTAAAAGGCATTAGGCAGCTGGACGTGTCAGCTGGGTGCCTCATCAGGCAGCTGGTGCGAGGGGAAGGTCAAGAGCACATTTACTGTTTACTGAATTTGTAAATTGCTAATTATTCAGCTCACTAAGCAAGGCGGGCTCATTGCCTGCGCGTGATAGTCCCCCCTCCCATCAAATCCAAGTGCATGTGGAAGAGGACAAATTCTCAGCTCTATTTTGATGGATGGAAGCCATTAAAGTGCCATAATAAAGGGTATAAAGAGCTGTAATGGGGAGGTCAGTTTGCAGTATAAGCACACTTCCACGGTTGTCAGAGAACAGGTGTAGGAGAGAAAGACCAGCTGAGCACTGAAGGCAGCAGTTCTGCCTCTACAGAGAGCTTGGAGGTTGCCTTGTGAGGAGGTGGTAAGAGGTGATGTCTGTGTCCATGGGAAGCAGTGGCCTAGGAGGAGTTAAAGAGGGGTCTTCACTCACATTCCACTGTGGGAGACAGAGACAGCAGCCACACTGACACCATCTCAAAGCTGGGGAGACTTCAGAGGTGCTGGCCAGCAGAAGCCAGTGGGAGCTACACTGTGAGTAAGGAGAGTACCCAGGAAGGAAGTAACAAAATAGTCTGCAACATGAGGGTGAGGAAAAAAAATTGTACAGCAGGCCTTAGTCCAAGAAAAGAGATTTGTTCTTTCTGTCCTGCCTGCAAACATGAGAGATGATTCTGAAAATAATTCATAAGAAAGAGACCTGAGGTGGAGTGTACCTTCATCGTGACTTGAAAAAAGAATCCACTCTGATGTCTTAGTCCATTTAGATGGGGGCAGTCAAAGATGGGTGACATAAGGATGCTTGTGTAGCTTCAACTGAATAAACCCAGATGAAACGAAAAGTTGGGGAAATTATTTGCAGTTCTTAGCTTGAAGTCGCTTCCATTAGCCAAGTGGCCAAATAGGCATGTCTTTCTCTCCAAAAGTATATCCTTGTACAGAGAAACATCTGCCACAAGAAAAATCAAAATGTGTTACTTCTGGAATGAATTAGTTAAAGGATACCCTCCCTGCCCAGTCTTTGGTTGCTGCAATATCTACCAAGACCCTTTATGGAAAGGGAAAAAAAAGATTAACCCCACCTGTACTTGACTGCTCAGACAAGGCTAGGAGTGAAGATTAGCAAGTAATCTGATCTTCTGGGCAAAAGACAAGAAGGGTCATACAGAAAGCTCAAGAATAGAGGAATTATAGGTAAAATCAATATTTGGCATGGAGGGATGGAAATAAGGATCAACTGTAGCAGATGAATGAGTCAGTGTGTTTTCCAGAATATTAGAAAAACAGAAGCAAATATTCCAGGTGGCAGGATGGACTTGAAAACTCTTTGAAAATTTTAAAATAAATTAATTTTTTTTAATTTTAAAATACTAAAATGCTTAATTCAATAAAAAGAAACAAAGCAGCAATGAAAATCAGCCAAATTCAACACAAAGACTATGAATAAGCTGTATTGTTTCAGAAGTTCTACAGCAGGTCACTTCCAAGCCTGCCATCCAGTCTATACATACCACTAGAACCCAGGCTTTATAGGCAGTGTCCAGGCTCTGGAAGCAGGGGAAATGAAGCAATGCATTGGTGACAGGGAAGTGAAGAATATTCTGCTAGATATGACAAAAAGAGATGGTTTTTGTGATGGCAACTTTCATTTTTTGAGTCTGGCTCAGATAATTCTGCCTCAGAAAAGCAATATACACCCTGAAATGAGGTGGCTTTGAAATGACAACACTAAGTAGTTTTTTGGTTTTTTTTTTTCTTAGTTTTAGAGTTGGAATACTGTAATACAGACTTCCATGGAGACAGTTCAAGACTTTTTCAATCACAGTTTGATTTTGAGACCCTGCATTATCCTAAAACGCACGAAATTGCGTCTGACATCCTGAAAGTTACATCAGAGGCACTGTTGGCTTCTCGAAGCATTTCACGCAGCTCAGTTCCCAGCGGACAGATCCTTTCACCAAAGTGCTGCCAGAGCATATCTTAAGTTTTGCAGTGAACAGAAAATGCATGCACATGTACTGTTTGAGAGTATATGTGAAGCTGGTCCTCTAAGCTTTCTCAATATAATTGATGATATTAATGTGTATCTCAAGTTTTTGTTTCGTAGGTGCTGTTGGAGGTTATGGTCTCGTGTCAACATGTGGTTTTCCACTGTGACACGGGGGTAGGTAACCTTGGTGAGGCTCAAACAGTCCTGCTCTGAAGAACATTTGCCAAACCCCATCAGTGGTGATGACAAGCTGAGTGGAACAGACACGAACTGTGGTTCACACAAGGGGGAGCTGCACACAGGTCGGCAGGGCGTTAACTCCCTGTGAGAGCTGACCACGAGTGGCTTGGAGGAAACAGAGGGAGGGCAGTGGCTCACATTCTGTCCAATTAGAGAAGAGTTTTATTTTAACTATTACTTTAAAAGTTGTCAGGTTATAAAAGAAATAACATTCCTGAGAAATAACTAAATAGAACTATGGGACAAATTAAGTTGGGAGAGCTGTGGAATATCGTGCAAACAGCAGAGGCACCGAGGCAGGTAACTATTTTCCTATATAAGTATGGCTAGAAACTGCTTCTCCCTCGTTTTCATCTTCTCCCAGCCAGAAAAGGGCTGGGGAAATCTAGATAGAGGGGAACACCACACTTACCAGGCAGTTCCCATGTACCCCCTGAGTTGAAGCAGTATCTTGACTGCCTTGTGTATGTCACCTTTTCTTTCTAAAATACATTCCATCTCAGTTCATCTTTTCAGTTTAACAGAGTAATAAACTGACACTTAAAAGGGAAAAGCAGATTTAGAGGTCTTCAGGCTGTTGAATAACATGATTATGGATCCTCAGTTGTTGGAAGGAGCAGAAAAAATGTGATGCATTAAGTTGCAACGATTTTAACACATTGTTTCAGCAAATGATATAAGTGTTATAGTTTTAATCTGCTTTCTACAGAGGAAGATCAGTCATTTCCATCACAGACTGGAAGCTTCTTTTGGAAAAGAATAGGCAACTGTGAGATTCAGAGTTTGCATGACCCCCTTGGCTGTTGTCAGTGCCTCTGCAGCACTGCCTGTGCCTCAGCCACCCCCACACTGAGCTTTCAAAGGTCCCTTAGAAATCAACTGCAAAATAATTACCGCAGTGCTTGGCTCCAGATCTAACTCGGAAAGTGCGAAGTCATCAGCTCTATGAGACATAAATTATCACTTTGGGTCAGTCTCAATGAAACAATATGAAAGCCACAGCTTCTTGAAAGCACATCTAGACATACCTTAGGCCTAATCCAAATAAAATAAAGACACATGATGGAAATGCGGAATGCTTTCTCCAGTGGTTTGTGGTGCCTTCAGCCCAAAGGGGCAGATAAGGATGGCTTTGGGGCTGAGCAGTACTCATGACATCCTGAGTATGTTGGTTATGGTCTAAACCTGATCTGAAAAGCAGGAAAGACTTTTCTAGTGGAACTTTTCCATGTTCTTAAAATAAAATAATCTTGAACACTTTCCTTTTCAGACATCCATTATTTGTGCCTGACTGCAAGGTAAAAGTAACATCTAGACAGTACTATTGGTCCAAGAAAACAAATATTTGGGTTATGAATTGCCATTGAACATTTTCTGATTCTTACACTTACTAATATTCTCTAAGTAATTTCTGCAATAAGTTTTTGGCCTAAAGACTGAGCAATTTAATTTTTTTTTTCAAACCCTAGCCTTGCAAACCATTTGATAAATAGCTCATGTGAGCTGTTTCCATTACTTTGAGTGAAACCAGGCTCCTTTTCAAATAGTTGTGTCATAGAGTTCCACATTTGCCTTCTTTAAATACTTCTATTTGTCTAAGATTAGCTGTTTCACAGACATTCTCCAAACTTCTTTGCTAAAATACTGTTGAGAAGACTGCTTATAGATAAAATTCTCCATTTTCTTAAAGCAGAGACAAAATGTACTTTCAACTGTGTTAACAGGGTATTAATCAAACAATTAAGAAACATTTATCTAGTTATTGTGAAGAAGCCAGTACTATTGCACTCAAGTACCTCACAATCTGATCCAGAAAATGTTCCCATGTGGAAAGGATCTACCAAGGCTCCTATTTTATAGCCTAAGTGCAAGGCTTAGAGAGGCTAAACAACCTTCTAGGGAACACGCTGAGCTTTTGAGAAAAAGGAAAACATAAACAGAGGCTCCACTGGAATATCTTTCCTTTCCTGAAGAAAAAGGAAGACTATTTAACTGAGTGATCCTTTCCCACCAGCACCACTCAGTCACAGAGCACTGATGCTCCTCGGATTCCTTTCGGAATATTCAAGGCACGAGTCTTTGTTTTAGTCTCTCTGACACTTTGTCTAGTTGCTGAATCCCAGTGGTATTGAGGTAGGATATATTTTGGTATGCACACCATGAAAAGTCCCAAACTATTGTGAAAGATTTATAGATGACTTTCTGTAAAAAAAATGCAAGAGTCTTTACAAGTATCCCATTTACTTCTAAGTTCAAAGTTTAAAAAAAAAATCACAAATGCTTTAGCTAGCTAAATATTTATAATAGCCTGTCTTTATGCATGCAATGCATAATGCCTTCCAAGTACTTTAACAAGCTAGAAATAGAGAAACATTGAAAACTGAAAGAGCCATATTTGGGGTGAAAAATGGAAATTGTTTAAAAACACCACATTCAGTTAGAAGAGAAGTGACATATTTCAATGTATGGGCTATTTTAAGCCAAGCAGGCAGTAAGGATTAGAGTTAGAATTTGGCCAGGATATCATACTTGCAGAAGAGAGCAGCTGTCAGTAATAAAAGTAAATAAGCAGGAGGAGCCCTCCAAAGAAAAGAGGCACCCATGGCCAGCCAGGCTGGAGGCAGAGCTCAGGTGCTACCTGTATGCTGCAGTTTTGGTGCTTCCTTCCTGGGTTTCCTGGTGAGGAAGCAGCCCTTGAAATAAACATCTTCTGTCCAAAACTACCCACAAGATGTCCAAGGGATGAAGACTCATTTGCCTTACAAAGTCCTTGGAACATGGATGCCTTTCCTTCACTGTAAGCTTTCCCTCACTGGAGCAGCAATGCTCACTTTTCTACCACTTGGATTTCTACCCTGAACACCAAAGCCCTTTGGCATCAGCCAGCACAAGAGCAATGCCAGCAGGTGAGAGCCATGGGGTCCTTCCAGCACATGCCTACAACTTCTGCAGGTATAAAACCTCTCTATGAGAAGTTCATGATGCTTCAGAAAGAGCCAAAAGATGTGTATATTCCAGTGGTGCTACAAGCTGTCGATATTGTCACTTGCCAGCACCTGTCACTTCCTGCTGCAGGTCTGACCTCAGCCCTCACAGCTTTGGGTACTCTGAAAATCAACTCCCATGCCAAAAGCTAAAAGCTGTTTTCTTTCCTGGGAAAGACTGAAGTGGGACACATTTGCTCTGCAATCCATACATTTATATGTAAAGTAAAAACTTTGGGTAGAGAGACACACCATTAATTGCCTGAAGTGCTTGAAAATTTGCACTCAACACCTTTATATTAATTCCATTAGGCAATTTTCTGCAACTTATCTATTTATGTATTGTTATGCGTGCCTGCAAAATGCAAAGTTTTACTCCCTGTAAATCAGAACTTGCATTGTGGCACTTGTTATTTCCCTCTGGTTTTAAAGGTTTTTGTTTTTCCCTTCCTGGTTTTATCCAGGAAGGCAGGGCAGGGAGGAGAGCTGGAAGAGCTGCCACTTCTCTCACGTCACTTCACTCTTGAGGCAGCTGATTGCTTTCCTGTGACCAACACCACTCTATTTTGTGTCTCAATTGCTGTTTTACCAGCTCCAGACCACCCCCTTTCATGAGACAGACATCCTGACTAAAAGTTGTTATATTAACATTTTCTTCCATATAATACTGGAAATTTTCCCGTCTGGGCTGCACAGGGGCCACAGTTGAGATCTCCACCTCTTTCTACACGATGTCATACAAGTTATCAATCAAAAGCTGCTGCCTACAGTCAACAAAACAGGCAAATAAATGTAAGTGGTGTTATTCTTCACCCAAGTGAGACATAGAATGTCACTTCTTTGGGGTGGGTCTTGCATAGTCTAGATGGCCCAAGCAGAAAATATACTGAAGTTATATATATAACCTGGGACAAAATTTCTCAGATTGGGGTAAATTTATGCCAGTCCAAGGATACTAATGGCTGTAATATTTTTTCCTTTCCCTTCAGTTCTGCTGAGATTTTCGTGGCATAGCTAATATCAAATAGAAAGTCACCATTTCCCAGAAATGGGAGGCAGTTTCCTGAGTCCCCACCTGGTAGGTTATCATACCCTCCTCCTTTCTGCATCTTCCACCACCACAACACACTGAATGCAACCTTGGCTTTGAATAAAAATGTATCAATTATATACGGGGGGAACAGCAGCCTGTAAGCTTCTGTCCTTTTTCTAGTCACGATACACATCAAGGGCTTTCAAAAGGATGGAAAACCAGTAACTGCAGAAACTGTTTCAAAGCCACGTGGCTGACGGGAGACTCTCCCATTACATAAATACGACATGTATGTACAGCTGTAAGTGAGCCTTTCGTGAGAAGCACACACCCGACATACCCCTTGCGATCTTCATCCTAAGCCAGCACAGCTTCAGATGCACTTAATTCATCTAAATCTCGGTATATTCACTGAATCTCACTTAATTAAAACAGAAAGGCAGCCACTATGCCAAAGGGAGACGTTCCGAACTGCTCTCAGCTGGGAGGCTCATTTTCTGCAGCTTACAGAAGGGCTTCTGAAAACTGGCACATTAAGGCAAAACACAAAGGGTAACTGAACGGGATGCAAAGAGGCTGTTCTCACCAATGTCTCACCAATAAACATCATAAAAGACTTGCGTCAAGGAATAGTACTCCATCTCCCAGTATACGCAAGCCGTAGTAAATAATGAAATCATAAATAGGAGAGCAATAAGGAAGGCAGGCAGGGAGTACAAATGATATCACTGAAACACAAATAAAGCAGCAAGGTTGCTGGTGAAAACAGAGGGCATTTGCTAGACAGGAAATTGTGCCTACCTTTCTGTTACGACAGCAATTAGTACTGGGGTGAAGAGTAAAGCGATTGGATTCGTTCTTTTATCAAGATACTGGAGTTCAGAGAACCGAGTCCTTTGAGTTTGCAAAAGGTCACCTGGGAAAAATAATTTGTTTCTAATTGAAGCGCCGACATATTTCACATTGCAATGTGAATCAGAATTCAAGGACCTTTTATATCTGCAGTGTAACTCACTTCAAAATGCCTCTGTTCTTCAATGAGTGTATCCACACAGTCCGTTTTGGTTTGTGCTATCAATGTTAAATTCACCTGACTAGATTAACCACCTGAAGCAGCTCCACACAGACAGGCAGTAAATATGGAAAAGAGATGCACCACAGAAAAAAAGAAGGATAAGACAGGAGTACAAAGCTCGTTTTATCTTATGCTGCAGGCAAAGTTTGCCTCTAAAGGTATCAGGTGAATACAAATGCAGCCCTTAATTCATCCAACAAATGTACAAATCACATTTGCACAGAAAATGAATCAGCTGGCATTCACAAGAAAGGGTATTAAGAAACTAAGGTAAAGATTAAAAAACGGAATCTATTTATTCTTGAGGTCTTAAAGGACAGGCATTTTCTTTAATTAGAAGCAAGCATCCACATAACATATGCAACCTTGTAACTTTTAATAGCTGAAGCATAAGCATAATCAGTCGTGATGGAAATTCCAGATTGCACAGTCTCATCTCCCGACCTTGGAGTCACCAGGTTTCTCTCTATCTGTAATTAATACCTTTGTATTAGGGGGGCAGTGACTTTGTAGGGAATGCCAATAAATACAGGCAGTCTAACGTGGCTTGGATGGGATGTTGCCACATTGTACCTGTTGGAAATCAAAGATGTAATTTAACTGCATTTCAGGTTTCCTCTGTGTAAAACCAGAGCCACCAAGCAGCTGCATAACTAAGCCTAATCTCCTAGTACCAAACGATGGTACATCAGAACAAATTCCATTAACAAACTAAGCACTCACTTGGTCCCAAGACCTTTCCCTTTCCAAATGCTCCCTTTGTTCTACGAGTTTCACAAAAAGAAAATGCAGGCTAAAAAAAAAAAAATTATTAAAAAAATTGTAGAGAGGGGGATTTATGTCTGCTCTGCCCTTCATCAGGTTAAGACTGATCACTCCTCCAGCTTTGGCTGGAGGCCACGGCAACATCATTTATGTGGGAATGCCCAGTTTTATACTTGAAAAAAGTCAGCTTTACCTCAAAAAAACCACAAATCCAGAACAAAACAAAACCCAACACACAAAAAAAACCAAGACTCTGAAAAGCCAGCATCAAAAACAGAAAGGAAAAAAAAAAAAAAACAAAAAAAAAACCCCAAACAAACAAAACAAAAAAAAAAAAACAAAAACCAACCAAAAAAAAACACACAAAAAAACCCAAAACAAAACAACCAAACAAAACCAAAAACAAACAAACAAACAAAAAAACCCCACAAAGCACTAACCCCACCAAATTTATCTTTCTTTGGTCTCTCTGGGTTAAAAAAAAAAATAAATAAAAATTCATGTCTGTGCTCCTACCCCCTCATTCCTCATAGGTGGGAATTGTGGGGCTGCTGAACAACAACGAAGGCAGCAACAAGGTTCGCATTTGCGCTGTAGAAGAAGCAATATTGACTTCAGTGGCACTGGGGCAAGAGCTCAAAGTCTCTTTTGAAAGACCAGAAGAAATAAGCACAGAACGATGTGAGGAGTAAACTCAGAGAAACGCTGATTGTGAGATACTGAAATGTTATTTCCTGGAGCAATTATTTGGCTCAGTGAGTGCACAGAAATCAGACGCACTTAAGGTAGTTTGACACTTCACACCGCGTTGTGGAAAAGTTCTCTGGTTAAGCTACATCCTTGAAATAACACCTCTCTCCTCTTTATGGCATCATTTGGAATACTGTATCAACCATATCTTGAAAATCCCTCCCGATTTCTTAAAAATGGGTCTATATTTGCCTCTCAGCTTCCTATCTGTAAAACGGGATACGACTTCCTGTCTGTAAGATATCTGTAAAAAAATGTGAAGCTGCATAAAAAGGACTCGATACCCTTCTGGGATAAAACACAGGCTCTGTCAAGAACCAGAGGCACCTAAAAAAAATAAAATTAAAAAAAAATAAAAAAGAAAAAAGAAAAACAAAAAGAAAAACAAACAAACAAATCTGTCCCTGTAATCACAAAGATCACTTCATTGTTGAAGGGCTTATTTTAATTATTATCCACTTTGAAGGAACAGCTAACCACTCACTGAGCTCCCTGCCCCGATCCCTCCCCGTGATTTTGTACAAACAGGGAAGCCACCTGTCAAATTCAGGAAATTAAAACTGTTTTACAGCACATCCAGTGTATCAAAACAAAGGAAAAAAAAAAAAAAAAGAAAAAAANNAAAAAAAAAGAAAAAAGAAAAAAGAAGTGTTAGCAAATGGGCTCTGTGAGACCTCCAGCAGGATGAAGGGAGAAGCAAGAAACAACTGGTGGCTCGGTCCCTTCAAAACCAGCAACCCAAAATGCACACAGAGGTTAGCACAGGCACCTGGGCAGAGGCTGCTTCAAAAGCTGTGTACAGAGGTGTCTGTAACTTGAATAAAGAAATTCAGAACATAAAGGTCATGGCCCAGTGCATAAATTGCACAGGGAAAGACATGTAGCAACTCCTCATGAGGGACTGGGGTGATTTGCATACGCTGTGTACAAGACGGCAACACGTGGCAGAGGGGTTTTTTGACAACTTAATGACTGTATTACTTCGGTGCCTAAACAAAAGAAAGATGTAAGTCTGTAGTTTGATCAAACAGGAGGAATTTCTGTAAGTTCGTAAATTTTTGTAACTTTGAAAGCTGGTATCTAAAACTGTGCCTCTTGTCAGTGGGAAATATGATATTACCCTGGAATTCAGGACCTTTAAAATTTAAAGCTCAGACTCAACATAACTAGACACTGGTATTTCATACACTTGAAATACTCTTAGAGGGCTCCCTCCACAAATTTTTAGGAATATCTTTAAGGAATACCTTAAAGGATTGTAGAGAGCTATGAATATGTCATAAAAGGAAAATGCTACTCAAGCTGTGCATATGTTTCCAAATGAAAGAAAAGTGCTGTGCCTGTGAAGGCTTCCACAGCAGTGACTTCTGCTGTGAAAACTTTGTCAAACCAGCATACCAGTTATTAAGGTTATAATTTCCTGAATAATACTTTAAATAGAACTGAATATGCTTTAAATAGAACTTAACAATATGCTACTGACAGGGGCACCTGAAACACGAGAGGCCTCAGTCTCTGATCTTGCTCCTGTAGAAATGTGTAAGGTGCCTGTTTCAGTGGGACAAGGATGGGGGCTTAAAAATCAAACTGTTCATCAGTCCCAAGAGAAAACCTGAACTGTTTCATTCTCATGGAATTGTAACCACAATTTGGAACACAGGTGGTTTCAAAAGAGTGTTCAGGACTTGCATCTGACATCTTGACCTGATGCTGTTGGCACCTTACCTGAGTTAAAAGCAGAGGCAGTTTTAGTGAATTTCTGTTGTGCCTGCAACTTAGGAACACCTGGAGATTTTTCTGCTAAGGAAGATGCCAATAACATGTTTGACAACCTCTGCCTCTAAGAAAAAAGAGAATATAATAAACTGATAGGATTAGGAGGTTTCAGAAATTAATCGTCAATTTTTTATTTTCTAAAAAAGAAAAAGAGTGGTTTGAACCAAGAGTTTTACTTATAATAAAAGAGCCAATGAATCCTCCCAAATTTTAATACAGAGTTATTTTCTGGAAAAACAATTACTAATGAAGAAAAACCATCTGTTCCCCATAAATTAGAACTGGTTAAATGTTCACTGGAAAATATTTGATTAAACAAAAGAACTCCCTGCACCCTCTACATTTAAAGCCAATTTCTTTGCTTGTGTATTCAGGAATAGGTGAAAAATATCTCTGTGCACGGGCTATACACATTAAGTTAGTCAGCATAAACTGTCACAAAGGCTTTCCATTTTAAGTCATACCTTTTATAAGCAGGACTTGACACTAAGCCAGTCAGCCTGATGCTCTCTCATGCTTTTTGCATACTTTAGGGACTAGATTATTATTGTCTGGTCTCAACTAAAGGTCTGTGGCCATACAAGGCTTAGTATGCCTTCATCAATTTAGAGTGATTGCTACAAAATAGTCCAGAAGAGGTGTCTGAATTTAGTGCACTAGAAATGTTGGATTTACAGAGAAGAAATGTGCTTTACTTCTCAATCCCTTCAGAAGCACCATTCTGTGAAGTCCCTCTGATTGTGCATTATGAACTGCAGGACACATTATTTTAAGATTCAGTTACTTTGTTTTTGGTAACCACTGATGTCACAGTCATCACTAGGGCTGCAAGTTCTCACCGCTGAATTTGCTGATTCTGTCTTGTGGCAGAAATAATCATATATACATATTATTTGATTTTCATAAATCTAAACACGACTGTCTCGTGGTTCGTTTTCTTTTTCTGTTATTGAAATACTTCATTATTTACAAAAACAAAACAAGAGAAGAATTGCCTGCCAGGCTTGTGACCTTGAGGAGGACAGTTTGAAAGTCTGCTCTTAATCTTGCAAGGAAAACAATCAGTGCTATATACAGCATAACGCAACTGTGAATGAGATGTTGTAACCATAAAATAAAGAGAGTGTCAGAGATGTTTGATGTGTGAGTTTGCATGGAGAGAGTGTTTCTCAAATTTTAAAGCAGTCATTTGATAAATGCAAGTCATTTTCCATGTATAACCAAAGAAATTATTTTATTTTTTTTTTCATCTGCTGTAGTTTTAGTCCCGGCTATATTAGCATACTGGGAAAAGAAAGATTTATTCTCCCTCACATGCCAGAAATAATTTTTTTTTTTTTGCACTAATCATTATGCTCTGTACAACACACTGTAAAAATCCCCAAACAAAACTTTTAATAGTGATCAAGTATATAGTACACCCCTGCTTTCAGTAGTTGTCTTGAGATATATTTTAAAGGATCCTTTCTCTTTCAAAAATTACAGAATATTTTCATGAAAATAGTGAATACCAAGATGAAGGAGAACAACAGTTTTCCTTCTGCTGAAACTTAATATCTTGATTCAGTGCTTATTAAATGAAGCAGCTCATTCCAATGTTTTTACATTTTCCAAATGTAGCTTTCAGGCTAATAATACCTTTCTAGGGCAGGCATATTTAAAATTAAACACAAGGCTAAATAACTGAAAATCAGAGCCTCAGGGAGCACAGGAGTTTGGGGGTTTTATGTGACCAATCAGCTTAAATCTAAACAATTCTGCCATTTTCCTATTTTACATTCATTAATAAACCATGTATTGGTCATGTAGTTATCTGTGCCACCACAGCTTTTCAGGACACATTCCTCTGTGTGTGGCATCTGCAGAATTAGGTTTTTAAAAAATGCATAATGAAGTACATACACTGCAGCAGAGAAGCTAAAATAGTATTTTCACAGGAACAAGTATTAAGGTGCCACAAATGCTTTTGGTCTGGACACCAGATTTTTAAAGGTATGGGAGCTAGATGTTGAAAGTCTCCTTATGAGAGTACGGAGAACAGGAAAGAAAATCAGTTTCAAATTCTGTCTTAATTCTTTCAGGAAAGAATTTCTGCTTCTGAGTAGCTCCTGCTGCAAGCAAAAGAACTGACGAGGGCTTTAAGGGTCCATGACTTGCAACACTTAACACTGGTTTGGTGCACTTCTTGTTCTTTCTGTCATCTTGTGTATTACTGAGTGCCTGCGTCTTCAAATGGCTGACAGCACAGACGGGGAGAAATAAAACCTGGGCTTTAAGGCAAGAGTAGGATTGGAAAAAATGAGAGAAAGATGGCTCCTTTTGGCAAGACCCAGCATTTTAGAACTCTTTATAAACTGACTTTTTGTAACTTCACTAATGTCCTCAGTTACAACAAAATAGGTTAAAAGTAGAATAATAGTAGTTTATTTCTAGTGAAGGTCAGGGACCATTCGTGAATCTCAGTAATTTGCACCAAATCAACTCAGCTACACCCCTGCACACCTTACCAGGGCTGTATTATCACAGAATCAGAACTGAGCAGAGGGAAATGCAAATTAATTCAAAGACTGAGGCCTCTGCAAGCCGGCAGAGATCATAAAATCTTAAGCGTGGACTGTCTCAAGTCGTCTTCTGTTGCTTACCAAGTAGGTTCTTTTACAAATGTACTGCTGACACTGCTGGAAACATAGCAAGGCATCACTTTCAGAAACTGCAGACATGGAAACCTTGCTAAAACATTATCTGAAATCGCAGGCTCCTGAATGCTGGAGTGGCTCAACCAGTGCTGTTCACGAGATCGACAACAGTGAGCACAAAAAGTGTTTAAAATCAAATCAGTAATTAATACACAACTGCACAGTATGCTTTATGGAACAAACAGACTTTACATAATGTCCTAAAATACTTCAGCATTAGATAACAGGGCGAGGAAGGGAGAGATTAGGTTGCATCAGCCATGGAAAAAATATCTTTGAGAGTTTAGAAGTGCAAGTGAAGCATGAAGCAAGGAAATGGGGCAAACAGGAAGGCTGCACTCCACAGGAGACACACCTTGAAAGAAGATTTAACTACTGATGACATGAGACTATAAAGCAAAGGGGAACCAAAGCTGCGTGCAACAGTAAAGGAAGGGGAAAGTCTGTGATATATCCACAGTGTAGTTGTCACACAAACCAGAACCTCACTCCTACTCTGAGAAAAATTTCACGGAGCACTTAGGGAAGCACTAGGTCTGTGTGTGGTTACATTGCAGAAAAGGGACAACTGCTGGAAAAAACTACAGCAGCAACTGCTGATGAGAAATGCCATTTCAGGTCTGGAAGGCACAGAACTGCCTCTGGGGAGCCAGGATTGTATGCATCTTGCAGGGGTTAGCTCATGCAAAGGCTGAAGCATCACAGAGTACCCCATGGAGAAGCACAGCTGTGGACTGAAGCCAGGGCAGCCCCAGCACTTCCTTGTCCACTCTGTCAGGACCTGTGCAGGACCACAGAGCAGTTTCTGCATCAGTTAGGAATTCAAGTGTCTCTGGGAGCTCAAGTCTTGCAGCTCTAAAGGATACTCTGCCATGTAAGGCCAGGAGGAGGGGGAGGATATCCAATTCATTTTTACAACTTCACTTGAATTATTTTGCAGCTGTAAAATCGTCACTCTGGCACAAAGTATGTAGTACCACCCTGAGAAATGAGTTCTAAATAATTAAACTGAAAATCAAGTCAGAGCGGGTCTCAACAGATCACACTATAATTGCAGCTATTAACCACACATTTTTCACTACAGCGAAAGTCAGGCTATAAAAGTGTAAGAATTCATCCGAATGTCAGAAACACATTTCCAGCCAGAAATTCTGAAAGGCCACACGGTTCAGACAACCCCAGATAGAAGTGACACATGTGTGCCACCATGGGATCAACCTCACTGGCTGCTGAGGACATGCAGCTTCTATCACCTTCCTGGGATTCAGCTCCATGTGTTTGGTTTCTTCAGCAATTGCACTTACTCATCTTTGCATCACAAACTTACTTGTTACTATAATGATGTGAGCAATTGCTGCCACTCAAATTGTATCTTCACAGCAGAGAACAATTTTCTGTCTCTTTCCTTAGGATCTTTTGACTGGCTTTACTGGAATTATCCTCTCAAATAACTATCAGTTATTTTCATCACAGAACTATAAGACTTAAAATCACATTTAGATTCCTTGCATATATTTATTAAAAATAATTTTAAAAAATCATCTTCAGCCTTTTATTGCTTACAGTAGTCAAACAGGCAAGCTTGAAACCCAATACCTTAATGCTTATCACAGGTGGACCACAAATATCATCTTGATTTGCTTAAACAACCTGATAATTGAACATCTAAACGCTAAGCTCAAATGTTAAGCATTTGTGGCCCAAGCAGACTTGGCAAATGAAGGAATTAAGATGGTTTTAATTGATTGGTGCAATTGCTAATGATATAAGATGGATGTGCAGCAAAACAAAGTGCAAAAGTTGCAAAAAAAAGGGTCACCACTTACTCTGAAGATCAAGGTCACCATCTTCAGGAAGCTGATCACTCCCTGCCTTTGGAGGAATATTGCATAAGGAATGTCATTGACATTTGCACTGAAAAAAAAGTGTTAAAAGAAAAACAACCATTGCAAATACGTGTGACTTTTTTTTTTTTTTCCCAAGCTGTTGAAAGAATTCAACATTTTGAGAGTCTTGTTTCTAATTTTGGAGAAATATGTAGTATGTATGTGAATTGAGAGTAAATGGCTGCCTCTAAGAAATTTGAATGTATCTTCAGGAAAAGAGGAAGGACATGATATAATAAGAAAGTCAAATTGGACTCTTAGAAGTGGGGTTTGGTGAAAAGGAGGTGGTTCTGTGTAATGGGTTTGGAGAGGGAGATATGGTTACATGTTTGGGTTGCTTGTTTTTCTTAGCTAGCAGTGATTGCATTCTGGCTCTTGGACACTCTTTAGTGTGAAGCAGCGAAGAAGAAGGGTCACAAATCAAGATTCCATGTCTTTGAGAGCTCCCTCAGACATTTGAGCTATTTTCTTCAATATGGCAGACAGAAAATATCCCAGTGAACACACACACATTTAGTATATAATGTATTGTTAATAAAATGCAGCAATGACAGATAATTCACCATAATAGTAAGTGACTAGGTTATATAATACAAAGATTTTTGTGGTGTGCTTTAGCATTGACTAGATCCCTGCCATTTTCCCTTGAACAAGTGCATTTTGTACAGGAAAATTCATTAAAAATACTTAATTCAGTGAGATCTAATGAAATCAGGAAAACTTCAATACACCTGTATTTCAAATGAGCTAAGTAATAAGATCAAATAAATACTGGGAAAAAAAATTTGAAACATTTTCCATACTGGACGTCTACACAATAACTTCCAGAACTGAAAATGCTTTTAATTTCCTTAGTTACAGTATGTGGCCTATGCACAGTTTGCTTCAAGGAAAGGATCCACATATATATCTTTATATCTTTCAAATATAAAGTTACAACATTCATCTAAAATTATAAACAGTGTAAAAAACCCCCTACTCTTATGAAAGTGGATAAGGAATCTTTGTTAAAACAATTGAACAATCCCAGGTTAAGCCAGCATGGTCACACTTCAGTAACAGGTTCTCCTGTTCACCTGGGTTTTGGATGCATGTCACTTGTATCGTGCCAGTAAAAGCATCTCTTAGTATGCAAAGAGTGAAAGAAGGCAAATTGAACAGATAAAAGGTTTGCTATCAAATGTCAAAAAATTCACTTTTTCAGTGAAGAACATCAAGACATTTTCTAAACAAAATGACACAGAGGGTATGTTGGAAAAAATATCTTTTAAAACAACCAAATGAATAGAAAACTCTTTCAGTCATGGACAAAGCAGCCTAAGAAAACTTAGAGGAAGAGGCCAAGCACCTTTTGGATGCTGTTTAGATTCTACTGCAGTCCTGGAACCTTTATGAGCTGTTGTACGATACCAAAGTCCGCTTTGTTGGATATCTGTATTTTTCACAGTAGTCTCTTGAGTTTCCAGGCCAGTGCACATTTTTCCAATGTCAGTCTATTTTAATAGAAACTGTCCATTGTGAAATGGAGGTACAGAATTGTAGAAATTACACGGAGCTTTAGATGTAAGTCTAGAAAAGATTAGAAGATTGTGCTTTAACCACGAATACATCCGTCTCTGATTGAACTAGGAAAGCTATTCAAGACTGCTTAAGGCAATGCTTGCATTCACTAAAAAGGATTATGGTATGGCCTCCAAATTTATGAGGCACTGAAAAAGAACCCTTGTCTGAGGTGGAGAGGTTGGCAGCTGTCAGAGTGTAATTCTGGATCCGGCAAATGCTTGCCCTGCAATTCAGGTCAATGTGAACAGAATGCAGAAGTTGGTCAGCAAGTAGATGTTTGTCAACATCTTAACAACAGGTCATACACACAGGCTGCAGGAACTTCAGACCTTTAATGGCAGTCTAGCTAAGGAAAAATAAACTCTAGAAATTAACTTTTAAATTAACATTTAATTTAGAAATAAACTTAATTTTAGAGAAATAAACTTTAAATATGTTGGTTTCTAGTTAACTCTTTACCTGCAGCCATACATCCTAACCGGTAGCTTTTAAGCCTAAGGGTGAAATTCTCAGACTTCTTGTTTCTAGCTTTACTATTTTAAAAATACCCACATAACTATGTTCTTGAGTTACAACCCCTGGACAAAGTTACTCGTTCCAGCTGAAGGGCCAAATCCAGCTCCAGCATGCAGCACTATAGAAGAAAGTGGTATATCAGGAAACCCCTGTTTTGAGCTAAAGGAATTTTTCTAGTGTTCAATCCTGACCACAGTTGTACTTCCCTGTGATCAGAAGACATGCAATGCATGGCTGTTACTGCTCTACCAGAACCTACCTACTCTCATTTCCTTCTTGGAAAGATGTTACCAGAGTGTGGTTTTTTTCAAGGAAAACAGATAAGGTGCAAGTGTTGTCTTGTGACTGAGGAGTATTACTACAAGACTGACAGTCCACCAATTAGGTTCATACTGAAGCTAACTATTTGGCATCTGAGAAGAAAGCAACTGATGAAGCAGAAAAGTTAACACACAACAATTATTTTCCCCCTAAGCTTCTAGGTAACTCAGTAAACAGAACAGGCTGGTCTGTCTGAAGTGGAAAAACCAAGTCAGAGAACTCTGCAATGTGCCTTTAAGCCAATATTCACATTAGTGCCTATGTTTTCTCCAGTTTTCAGTGACATTCTTGAAAATAACAGTGACAGACTGCTTTATCTTCAGATAAAGCCTCCATCAAATCAATTGCATTTCCATTCGAAATCCTTAACACCAATGGACCAAAATGTTAACAATTCTAACACAAACCAACATCTAACTTCTTGTGTCCTGCAGTTTTGGAAAGTCTCTGGTATTTATGTATGCAAGGCTGAGCAAAAGCACAAACCCAAAACTTGTTCCTCTCAAGGTGGGTACTTGAAACTATGTATGCCAATTTCAGTCAGAAATTTAAACCTTATGTGAGGACTCAGCTAGACAGAGTCAAGAAGAGCAAGAGCTATATGCACCCATTACACACAAATGAAGTTATAGAAATTGACCTTTATTTAGTAATCAGTTTCTTTAACTTTTTTTTTTTTNAGTATTATAATAGTATGATATAATACTATATAAAATACTGTATATATATAGATATTAGGTAATTTGATAGTTCAGAATACTCCATATAGTGTGTAACTATATAAATACTATAAAAAGTATTTTGAACTATAAAATAGCAACTGTAGAACAGAATTTAAATTTNAATTTAAACCTTATGTGAGGACTCAGCTAGACAGAGTCAAGAAGAGCAAGAGCTATATGCACCCATTACACACAAATGAAGTTATAGAAATTGACCTTTATTTAGTAATCAGTTTCTTTAACTTTTTTTTTTTTTTTTTGATACAAAGTGACATTTTCATTTAGTACAGAAAAATCCATGTCAGAACAGTACCTGTCTGTTTCAGTCGTACCACTGGAGTCTACTCTGATCTCAAACTTTAAAAAACAAACAAAAAAAATGAGATAAACAAAAGCCAACTTCTGTCCCTCACCATGAGAAGTACTTTGACTAGTAATACATCAATGCCATTTCATATTTATAAATTTATATATACAGTATTATAATAGTATGATATAATACTATATAAAATACTGTATATATATAGATATTAGGTAATTTGATAGTTCAGAATACTCCATATAGTGTGTAACTATATAAATACTATAAAAAGTATTTTGAACTATAAA
>VXAU01003794.1:115984-213246 GCA_013399695.1 Formicarius rufipectus
GAACAGAATTTAAATTTAGGACCAGATCTTTCTTCGAAGAGCTGTGCAAGAAGAATCCCTTTTTATTATTATTATTATTATAAAAGCTGCAAACAGAAGCAAAATTACAGCCTGTAGTGTAAAACTAGAAACACTACACAATGAAATGTTAAAAACAGTGACCGAGAAGCAGTTCTACTCAAATAATATTTTAAAAACAATTAAAATACAGTACCCAGGAAACATGGCACAAGAGACAGAAGAGACAGGTACAAAAACTGTGTTAGGAACACAGAGTAAGAAGTGCAAAAAACCAAAAAGGGAACCAATATAACAGAGTTTGGTACAACAAGTAAATAAGTATTGCAACCAAAACTAAAAGATCACTTATTTTTTGACAGTGAAAACACTAACAATTTAGTACCTTTCAAAATGCTTTTAATCAAAGCCCTAAAACTGTGTCTGCTCTTAAATAAAAACAACCTATGTGAATGCTACACACTGAAGTACAAAGCTTAAGAATTACCCTGCAAAATTGCACCGACATAAGCCTGCCATATTTACAGTATCTAACAGTGACAGAACACAGAATGCCAGGCCTGGCTTATGACTGTTCCCCACTGGTACTTAATCCAGGCCCAACAAACCAAAAATTATTATTTCTCAACACAAGGTAAGCTTGGATTGCTCAGATACATTATGACATTTAAATATTAGATTCATGCATAAACCAAGAAAGGCTATCTCTGACAGACAAGCATCGACAGGATACAAACAGTGGTCTGCCCTGTGTGCAGGAGTGTACTTCCTTTGGAGCTCACTCTCAAGATGTACCGATTCAATCCCACCTCACCACCTGGTTGTCGAGTCAACAATGTGCTTAGAAATGGTCCAGATTGTAACTGAGAGTCACATTGTGCATAACCGGTCCACTCAGACTCAGAAATTCCACTCTGCTTTGGAGAGCTACCTCAGTAAGTGAAAGGACACAGAGTTAAAACAAAAACAAAACCAAAAAAAGACATTCAAGTAAACCGCAAGAACCAAATACTTTGAAAAGGTTTTTGTAAACTTGTCATTCTACAGGGTTTTTGCAGCATTGTTCAATTCATTACTCGTGGACAAGTACACACAGGTCACAACCTGTCACGTGTACACGTACGACGTAAGAGACAAGCTCGGTGAAGTGATCTACCCCTTTCCCACGTGCCTCCTCAGGTCCTTATGTGGTCAGTGTTATCATTCCCCTTCATGAAACAGAAATCACTTACAGATATCTTGATAAAGACAGAAATGAACATCTGTTGGATAAAAAGTTAGTTGGTTATTTACATCTGCAAAGGAGTTTCACAGCGAAATAATCTACAGTGGGCCAGCTGGAATCCACAGGACTTTGTTCTGTTCTTGGTCAACAGTTGTCATAATCTGAGTGCAAATGCTTGAAAGGGCTCCTCCCTGGACAATGCCTGGAGAAGAAGGAACACCACACACAAATGAGACAGGAATAAGAAGTTATGACTAATTACAAAGAGCAGTCTTCTGCATTCATCTGCAGAGTGTTTATCCATAGATCACAATTAAGCAACTCAATTCAGTATGTGACAAATGCATGGCTCTTGAAGAAACTCCAAACAAACAGAGAAAAGAGGTCAAGCATTCAATACACAGTTTCTTCTCCTACGTCTTAAAACAGTCCAGGAAAGTCACAGAACTAAGGGCTGTAACCAACTAAGACAACTGTTTCATAAGGGGCCTCCATGTACTATTTTCAGAGGCATCGGGTGGCAAAATTTAAGTCTAAAGATGGTCAGAACCTGCTATAATAAACTTTCTCTGTTCAACATGTGGTGTTAAGAGTTTTATATTTATGGGATAATATACCTAGAGACTATAGCTGTAGCAACTGGACACTATTTACAAATATTAAAAGTAAATTATGAGGCAGCTCACAGATCACTGAGCTAAATAAAACAGCGGCGGTTGCTACTCCAGTTCTTATTATCAACTACATTTAAGGAGCAAAAGGCCAACCACAAGCAACTCCATGAAAATCAATTCAAAAGATAAATGAACACCTTTTAATCTGCCCTCACTAATAACAACAATCATAAAAAGTAAAATGCCACCACTGACACAGGACAGCGTGTATTGGCTTTAAGACTGAAAAAGTGAGAAACTTCATGACTTGAGAAATATGTCAGCAAAGTCTCTGACCAAAGCTACCACTAAGTGCTAAAAAAATATGGGAAGTCTTACACAGTTTAAGGAATAATTTTCCTTTTTCGAAAGAGAGAATTTGATGCCACATAAACTAATATTTGACTCTGCAATTTATTCTACAGTTAACAATGTTAAGTGACTTTGGACATAGAACACAGTAACTAACCAGGTCTGTGAAAGGTGACAAATGGTTGGGAGGAAGTGATTCAGATTACACACTGTGTTCACAACTTGGGACAGGAAACAAACCCAACTTGAAAGGGTCATTAGTCAAAAAGTGTACTTCATGAAGCAGTTAGAGAGCTCAGGTCAGAGAGCATGTCCTACAGCTCCGTGAGGGAGGTACCCTGTACACAACACACCTGCCTACCGGCTTGTTTTATACACAACATAACTTCAACAAGCTTCAATGTCAATGCAGTTTGAACACCAATCCTCTCTGACTACCAGCACCTGGAAATGTTGATGACAGCTGGAGTCTACTGTACTTGGGACTAACAGGGCAAGGTCCTTCTCATAGGGCATGAGAAGATACAGATTAGACTCTTCTGGAGGGAGTTCCACTTCTACTATCAGGGTGAAATTAAAGTGCTACTAATGACTAAATGAGAAGCAGAAGATCACATGAAGTTGTCTGACCACATGCACGTCAAGTTCTGGGAAGGTTTAGTAAACACCATGTAAAAACACAGGTATGGCTGTTACAGACAAGGAACTGATTTTGTTGAGAACCTGTACAGGGTGCTGAGAGAGCTCTGTACTAAACACACCACCTTTCCCTGTGCTGCACTTGGCAGTAATGTCTCAAAATGTTTCTGTAATGAATCCATTGCTCAAGGGATGAAAAGTTGGATTTTGGCTAGTTTAGTGTGTTTGGTTTTCTTTTTAAGTTTTGTTGCCATATACATCAAGTTGCATAGAATTTTACCCCACTCTTTTGAATGTATGTGAAACCAAATGAAAAAAATACTCTGAAATGAGCAGTCTTCAGTGTTTTCTTTCTCTGGTAAAAATACAGTATTAACTACAAAGATTCATTTAATACATTTTATGAAGTTGAAAAAGGCTTCTAAAGTTGAATTTTATTATTCCAAATTACACTACATGCTCAAGCAACCTTGGACAATTTTTTGGCTTTCCTGAAACATTTAAAGTATGTCTCACAAATCACAAATTCACAGAATGGTTGGGGTTGGATGGCACCACTGGAAATCATCATTTGTTCATTTAAACTACAGGATTTTTCTGTTGTTTTGTGTGATTTTTACAATCACAAAAAAACCCCTTATATACCTTACATGATATAAAACTGTCTACACTGTGTCAAATTATCTTGACCATACTTCAAATACTATTGGTTATTAATAAAACATTTTCAGAATCTCAGGTCTTAAGATTCATAGCATTCAAAACAAAAACATGGAGAAGCAGTGAATAATGCTTCTAACTTGACATTTCATCTCCCAGTAATATAGAACAACGGAACATGAGTTTGCCAAAAGGGAAGGCAGAATTGAAAAAAATAAAGTGTTCATTGAAGGAACACAGGATCTTTTGAATTACAGTGTAAATGGGTTAAATTGCCACTGTGTTCTTAGTGAAAGTTTGATTAAATACCAACCTGTAAAATACTTGCTATACTCTTGTTCTATTTTTTGAGCTGTCTCAAATTGTTCTTTGGAATGTTTCTGTGTAACTTTGTCCCTCAGGAAGATTGGGTCTTTTTGCTCTCTGGAAAAACAAAACAAAAACAAAACAAACAAAACAAAAACAACAAACAAACAAACAAAAAAAAAAAAAAAAAGAAAAAAAGAAACACCTTGTAAAAGAGTAATTTTTTTTCAAATGGACTTGAAAAGATTCCCTCCAGCTGGGTGAATACAAAGGCTAATTCACCTGCAAGCAGAGTCCCAGGCCCAGAGTGCCATCTACTGTGTTCCAGCAGTATCAGCAAAAGCATAATTTCAGTGCTAACCAATTCATTTGCTGTCAGACCAAGAGTGTATTCCTTTAAAGTTTCAGACACTGAAAGGTGGGAGGGAAGAAGGGATGCCACTCTTTTAAGGGGTTGTGAAACATCAAGCATCAAGCAAATGGAATATTTCTGTTGTCATATCTATGACACATTTTTGAGATGTGTCCCTCTCTGCTATACAATCTCTTGAAATACAAAAACAAACCCCAAAAAACCCAAAACAAAGGAATTTACAAAAAATGTTTTTATTCTGTTAACCTGTGCTTGTAACACTCTCCTCCAAATCTGACTTGGGGTACTCAGTAGGGATTCAGTTTAAAAGGAAGCAGAATTTATATTCAACTAGTAAGGTCATATAGATAGATAGTGAACCAACATAAACATAGTTTCTTATAGCAGTGAGATCAGTCCAATTTTATTCTCTAAATAATTTTTTTAAAAAATTACTAAACTAACCTATCATTGCTGTGGAGCATTTCAGAGAACTCCAACAGAAGTTGTGCTATACCAAAGGGTTGTTTGGAAAAACTTCTTGTGCTTGCAAGAGGCAGAGACAATGCACCACTGCAACATATCCTGATGACTGCTAGAAATCCTTGCTTGTCTAATTTGATCACTATCTGTCACTTTCCAAAAAAAGGAAATAGCTGTTATGGTCACCACTGATTTTCCAATGAGGGTTAAGACACAACAGTTCCACTTATCATTCAAATGCACAATTCTACAGTGGTAATGAAATACATCTCACACTCTGTCTTGCTTCTGCTTTCAAGTGGTGATACTTATCTTCTTTATTAAATAGACAGTAACCAAATTTACCTACAGATCAATAAAATAAGAATTTCAAAAATTAAGACAGCCCTAGTATAAGATCTCTTAGCAAAAGTGTTGCTTGATATTCATATTGGGAGATTACGCCACTTCTTGCCAAATCCATCTATCAAAACATGTGTAGGGTTACTCAGACATCAGGGCAGGGACTGGGGTTTGTAACTTCTGTGTTCTGTTCCTGGCTATATTGGAGCAGGAAACTCACAATTACTGAAAGAACACAGCCTGAGAAGACCACAGTATATATACCATGGGGTAAAAGGGGATTTCCCTTGCTTTTTTCACTGGAGAATGAAGGTGGAAAAGCTGAGGTTATGACTCAATTGGCACTGCATCCATACTCTTGGACCTGCTGAGGATGAAGAACAGCTCTTTGTCATAGTCACCACTTAATCCTCCAAGGATCTCATCCATATCTGCCTTACAGTTTACTACAAAAGTGAGTAGGAAAGTGTTGAGTCTACATGGATTTCTTTTTAAGATCCACTGTCATGCAACCCCAATGGAGTTAAGACCATATACCTCACAGTGCTTTTTTTGAGGATTAATTTCCCCATTTTAAAGAGATTTAAGAGGACTAGGATGAAATAAACAATAAAACAAGCTTATTTTAAGCCAGAATAAACATCCCTGAACTATACCCCTCACAGACTTACTTGATTTGTTTAGCATTTTTGTAGCGAATAAAAATTACAATAGGGTAGATATGAACACTGTGGAGCCGTTCGATGGCATGAGGAGCGATGTCAAGCAGACAATGACAATCCTAAGATCAAATGTAAATGCAAAACACTCATTCAGTTAAAGAGCACAAGCACACATGCAAACCCCCCATTTCTTCCCCTACTTAAATCACAGCACCCCCACAGAATTTGGCTACACATCGAACATTTTGGCACTGCTGAACAATTTGTACCCAAAGGATTTATAACAAAAGACAGAAGATGAAAAACTGCAAGAAATTCCATTCATAGTACCAAAAGCATGCACTGAGAGGAAAAAAAAGGTACTTGAAGAACTAATGAAATGAAAACTCAAACTGAAATATATGCAATAGATTTTGTCAAGTTTAAATATTCTTATTAATTTTCTCTCTCAGAAACCATAAGCAAACACAAATGTTAATAGGACTTTCTGTGTGGTTTGACCAAAAGCCATAAGCAATGTGCAGACTTTAAGTAACCTCTGTCTCCAGGATTATTATGATATTTACATTCTATATGACTGCATTAAATGGAATAGTTAAAAAAATTGAATCCTTGTTTTTGGGGGGTAGAGACTGGAATTTAAGACAATGATTTCTAATTTTATTTAATAATACTGTAGAAGAATACAGACATTTCTAGTTTCTCTAAAAGTGAGTTTGCATAAAATTACTTTTTAACTGTCACATGTCAAAGTGAGGTAAGTTTTATTTTATTCAACGGCCTGGAGAACAATTCTCTGAATGTCTTAAAGGATGGCAGTACTAACATAATTTCCACTCCCCAACACAGTATGACTTCATACTCTAAGCTGTACAAAGAGCTAGAGCATTAAAACTGACTCACCTTTTCTGTTATCTCTTTTATGGAAGCTACAGTTGTCACATCAAAGTGTCCACTCCTCCGTTTGTAATCAATAAACAGACAGTCCTTCACCCCTCGTTCAATGGCTTGCTGGGAAGCTTTCATAACCTCTGTGTCACAGAACCAGAAGAGATCCGTTTTCATTACTATTCCTTAGGCACAGAACAAAGCTAAGAAAAAATATGTCTGTAAATTCAGATTCTTGAGGTTTGATCCATGCTTGTGTTATCATTTAGTTCATTTATACAGATGTCACTACCATGTATGCTAAGCATGAATAAATTGGTTATATTTGCATACTTACCAAGTGGACATCTGCAAAATTTTCCAGGGGATTCTTTGACCAACATGTCTTTCACAGCATCAAGTAAAGGTCCGAGAATAAGGACAGGCCTAGGAGATGTACAGTCCACTTTCTGGACACGCTGGTATGCCAAACTAGCAGAATCTACACACAGAGAAGAGATTTACTTGTAAAAGTATAAATTGTTTTCCTGGCATTCCTTAAATAAGCAGAAGCACCCTAACAGTAATTAAGATAATGACTTCCTTGCAAGGGATAAGGGCCTTGACAAGTACAAAAAATGTTCAGTCGTTATTGCAATTTTTCCACTTGACAGCTTAAAATAGACATTTTTCTAATTGAGCCTAGTGTTCACACAGTCTTTCACACCTTCACACAGACTTTAAAACCAATCATCCTGCAAAGTGTAAACAATACACAGTATTTGGGGTCTCTGGCTAGATTCGTTGAGCTCTTACAAGGAAGCAAGCATTAGAATCAACATGGTTTTTGTACAGAAGTGAAGAAATAGAAGTGAAGATTTTTTGAGTGGTGTGCAGGATTTCTGTCTAGACTAAGCAACCTGGACAGAAATTAAGTAGCTGAAAGGAAGATCAAAACCATGCATCAAAAAGAATCTCCCTCTCCTAATGAAAAAGCAATGCCAATAGGTCTAGGAATAAATTACTAAAAAAGTAATATGAAACACTCTGGCTCATAACTTAATACAAAACCAAATTTTATTAGAAGTAATGATTACCATTTCTATTCAGAGCAACCAGAAAGTAACATTATTTGTTGTGTTGTGCTGCAGTTGAATAAAAATGAAAGAGAAGGAAAGGCAACTCCCTCCCGAGTGTAACAAAGGTACTTGCCATCCAAGAAAGGAATTGAGTCTGTACTGATTGTATCAAGAGCCAGTAAATCTTTTCCATCTTTGGAGCCACTTCGCTTGTGTTTATGCTTCCTTCTGAAGAATGACCTCCGTGCTGCTGCAGACAACGTCTTAGATGAACTGTTTTCATCTTTAGCCTCAGACATGCTGTGTCTCCTGTAGAATTCCTGATCCATCCTATAATGAGACAGGCCAAATGGTTGGTATTTGAACTTAAACTCTTTTTTTTTTTTTTTTTTTTTTGACTGTGTCACTGCTGCTTTTGGGAGATGCTTGAAATGCTTTGCCTGAGTAGCAACACAGAAAATTAATCCAGACCAAACAATACCATAAATCAAATAATAAGCATCTGAAAACTTCACACTAGTGGAATTTCCTCAGAATTCTTATAAATAGCAGCATGACACACAGCATGACTCTGACAGACAGGGCAAAACTCTCAAGGGAAGAAGTGGCAGGATGCACCTACACAGCCTTATAACATTGCTGTTATAAGTGATATAGTGATGACCTTAGATTCAAGATTGAGATTTCCTGTAGTCACTTTCATGTTTGTTATTAGAATTATCTATCACAATACTGAATCAAAAAACCAAAGAATATGCTGAGTTAGAAGGCACCCATCAGGACCATTGAGTCCAACACCTGGCCCTGCACAAGACTCCCCAAGAATCACCATTTACCTTGGAGCATTGTCCCAATGCTTCTTGAACACTGTCAGGCTCAGTGCTGTGACCACTCCATTGGGGAGCCTGTTTCAGTGCCCACCCCCTCTCTGGGTGAAGAACCTCTTCCTAATATCCAACCTAAACCTCTCCTGACACAACTTCAGGCCATTCCCTTGAGTCCTGTCACTGGTCACAGGAGTGAAGAGATCAGTGCCTGCCCCTCCTCTTCTCCTCACATGGAAGTTGTAACTGCAGTGAGGTCCCCCTTCAGTCTTCTCTTCTCCAGTCTGAACACACCAAGTGCCCTCAGCTGTTTGTCACACGGTTTCCCCTCAAGACCCTTCACAATCTTTGCTGACCTCCTTTGGATGCTCTCCAGTAGCTTAATATCTTATGTTGTGGTGCCCTAAACAGCAGACAATATTGAAAGTGAAGCTACCCCACTGCAGGGCAGAGCAGGACAATCACCTCACTTGAACTGGCTAGTGATGCTGGGCTGAATGCACCTCAGGGCATTGACACTTCTAGTTTACTATTTAATAGCATTTAAAAACACTTCATAGAGCAATATATTTAATTCAATGCTATTAAAATGTGTATTCCTAAAAAGACATGTCTAAGAAATACGATCTCTCCAAAAGAACAGAAGCAAACAAGTACTTTATACCACATCTCACTCATCAGACTTCTAAAACAAGTACTTTTAAAAGATAAATACTGCAAGTGAGGTCACGTACATGTATTTACTTGGGATCTGTCCTCTTTCCAGCTTCTGAGCATTCTCATCTAGCTGCCAAGCCATCCAGCAACCAAAATTTCCCTGTGGTAGAGTGTCATCCACATACAAAATGTCATCCTTCTTAAAGCTTAAATCCTGCTCCACCTCTGCAACACGGTCATAAAGTGCTCTGGAAAGGAATACAAAAGTAGGGTCTGCAACTGGGGAAGAACACACACACCTTTTCTGAAAAGTTAACACATTAGTGGCACATTTCAAGAACAAACAAGTTTACAGCGAAACATGCAGACTTTCTATGGTACAAATGGTGTCCTCTCTGTCAGAGACCAGCTAGAACAACTGAGTAAACTTCAAATTTTAAAAAAAACATGGTCAAACTGCTGTATTATTTATCTCATGGTTGTCAGCATATTATCCTAGTAACCCTACACTGTCATTACCATTCGTGCTCAAATACCTGATGTAGAATCCATCTCCAGGAAGCTCTTTTATTTTATTAAACTCCTCTATTCTGTATTGAGTCTTTATTTTGATGTTTTCTCCGGGCTTCAACATTTCAAGATAAGCTTCCTCAGCTGTTTTATTTCGCATATCAATGGACCCATACTGTAGAACACAAAACAGAAATCCTTGGGTGTGAAATTGTATCTTAACAAGCAATAGAACTAGGTAAGCTTGAAAAGCATGCAAAATGAGCTCGTTTTCTCACTGGCAGGCTCTATGTGCAAGTAAATCTTGTCACTTTAGTATACTTTGCATCTTAAGATGTCTATCGGGAGACCAGAACATTACACTGGAAAATAAAAAAGTCAAGTGCATACAGCAGACATGCATAATGAGAGAGCCTGCACTTCTTGAAAAAGTTTTCCAAGTGTAAGCTGAGAAATCATAAAGTTCACAATGAAAAATATTTAATATTTTTAGGGAAAGCAAGTGGTCCAAAGGAAGTCAGAAACATGACCACAAAGCCAAATCTATTTGGGTACTAGAGGTGCAATGGGAGAGTCTCAGTACTCAGTTGCATCTGAAAAGCTTGTAAATACTTATGTGTTTATCATCTTAACAGTCCTGACAAGTAAATAAATATTTTCATTTCAGAGACAGAAAGCAGAGTCAAAGACACATTATATGGTCTTCCCTAAACTCTCATTAGAATTTCTCAGTGGCAAGACCAAATCTGTCCCCTCTTTTGCACTATCTTTTGTATCCTTGCCTTTCCCCTACATATAGCAATTGCATTCAAAGCTTCTTATTTAGATGAAAGGAGTAGGTGTTTATAATTGCAAGTCCTTTAATCTTTCAGGTATCTTGTGCTATCAAAAGTGATAAATCTCCAGGTCCATATCATCCAGCTTGGCATGTGTCAAAGCCAAAACGCAGGTTATGCATTCCCACCATTTTTAACCAGGTTTTGTGGCAGAAAGTCAAGATTCACAGAATATTTCCCACTGTGGGACAGGACAGCAGCTGGTCACTTTATATCACCCCAACCATTTTCTCACTATGCTGCAGACTTCACTTCAAAGCTTACCTCAAGTATCACGTCACCCACGACGAGTCCATCTGGTCCTTTTGCTGGGCTATCATCATCTACGTCTGAGACAAATATTCCATACAGGTTTCCACCACATATCTGGATCCCAAGATCTACTTGGGATTTTTTAACAACAACAGTTCTGGGTTCAGGGGTCCTTTTGTTCGTGTCCACAGGGCCCCTTTTGACAGAAAGAAATAACACATGTACCAGAATTTAAGAACCTGCATTGCATATAATTAATCATTTCAAGTATATATATTTACATAACTATTATTCACAATAAGTCACCTACAGGCACAGTCTTATATGACAAACATTACCTTTTCAACTAAGCCAATCTTGTAGTAAACTTTCTTCACTCCTTACAGACCCCATCTTTCAGAAACTGTCTGAAAATATGTACTTTTATCCTGTGGTCCACTTCACTTGCTCACTGACTTATCTCAACCAGACACAGCATTCTCAAAAGTAAACTTTGTTTTTTAATACCCTCCACATCCATCCCAACCATTTATTTTCCTTTAAGACAAAAGTTTTACCCTCTACCTTAAGGAATTTCGGGGACTTGTAGTTGGAGTGGTTTGTTTGGATGGTGGTGTCATTGTTCCTTCATCCTGTTCACTCACAGTATCGATTACGGAATGATTGTCAGGTGTTGCAGCTCCACTGCCTTGAGGGGTGGAATGATTACTCACAGGTTCTAGGCGAGAACTGGGAGGGAGAAAACACAGAATAAAAGGCTGGTGGGTTAATGCCAAATATTTTCCAATCAAAAGTTTAATTTGCCTGTAAATCAAGTTTAAATTAAGGGTAAAAAAACCCAAACCAGCATGCCAAATAACATGTTCACCATAAGTCTAAGAGAAAGATAGAACTCTGCTTTGAAGTGTGGTCACACATCAAAATAGGCTAGGTAATTTCACTCAGTCATATGCCTAACTCTAAACTAGGTTTCAGAAATTCCAGTTGTTAAGAATGAAAAAAATTTGAAGTACTACAGTCTCATAATTCAAGGAAGAAGCAATCTTCGGTTTTCATTTAGTATATTTAAGGATTACACCCAAATCAAAGAGAAAATACAGTTTGATGCATCGAGCATTTTACTTTTGTTTTTTGACAGGTATGTATTCACACATTGCTATTCTAAACAATCACACTTTTCATCAGCACAAATGTGCTCATGTTTGCAAACATATTAAGTGTACTGAAGATGACTACTAGCTAAATAATTGTGTGGACAGGAGAGCTGCCTTTTTGCCAAGTCTAGCCAGCCTTACCTGGACCGTGAATGATTGCCAAGCTGATACATGTGGGGGTTATACTGAGCCAGAATAGTGATGGTGTCACACTGCTGTCCAATGATTAGTCGAGCCTGTTGCTCTGTAGCATTTCTCAAATTTATTCCATTAAACTATGGAAAAATGCATAAACCAGGATGTCAGGTTTTCTAATGAAAACTAGCAAAATCATTCTTTCAGTGTCCAATTTAATTTAATGTCTAAATGCTGATTTATTTCCACCAGAGGAAATAGGAGGGTGAAAATGTTGCTATGCAATGATTTCTAGGTTTACTCCTTGGAAGGGATCACCATGATTTTAAAATGTTTGGTTACCTGAGCATGAGTTTAACAACGTTTTCACTGTTAAAGGATACATTTATCCTAAACTGTGCCATAATTTCCTATCACTGATAAAACAGAAGTTGATTCAGATCACCAATCCGAGTAAATGTGAATTTAATGATAAGCTCAGAATCTACTGGGGCCTATTTTAGTATCATAAACACACCAAGCAACAGAAGATGCTTTAACATGACCTAACATTTACAAAGCAGCTCTATACTTTACAAAAATGCTACTCCATGTGTTTATCTAATACTGTAGGCAAAAACATGTCTGAGCTCACCTTGGCTTTTAACCAGGTATCTCAGCTAGGGATAAGGCACAGCAACAGCAGCATGAAACTCAGTAAAAGCCAGCTGCTTGAGTATTTACTCACCTTACTGGCAGAGCATGATGTTGAGACTATATAGTTTTAAGTACTGTACCTAGCCATGTTAAAATTTAATTATATCTTTATATGATGGAACATAGATCTACCATCAAGACATTTTTATGATAAAGCTTGTAAAAAGTCACAACAATCACAATTATGGAATATTACAATACAGGGCTCTGTTTTCTACATCTCACAGTGCACAAGTTTAACAACACAGTGTTTTGGGGAAGGCAGTTCTGACTGCAGCCATACAAACTGATTCACTAAGCCAAAGGAATAGTAAGCAAACAATTACCTCTAGTAACTGATCACCATACTCAAGGCCAGCTTGATGGGCAATGCTCCCACCTGTTACTTTAGAGACAAATATTCCACCATTTTCTCCGCTCACAATGGAAATCCCCAGTGGCTCAGAACCCTTCTGCACTTTAACATGACGTGGCTCTTCCATGTAGGGCCTTTAGAGGAGATAGTTAAAACTGATTTGGAAAAAATTGCATTTGAAACATCACAATGTCAAAGTTACATGCAATATTTCATGTCTGTCTGAACTGTAATAATAAAATATGTTTAAACAGGTACATAAAAATGCCTTAAATGCATTCCTTTAACACCATGCAATGTACAGTGGCAGAAGTTAAATGTATACCAGGTACATGACTGCTCTAAAAATCATGGTAAATATGAATTATATATGGTATGGTCATGAAGCTGGTAGGAAAGTAGCTTCCAGATGCATATTATATGAAAGTAATCGAACCACTGTATACAACATGTCATTTACAAACCATATTCCAGAAAGATATGTTACAGTACAAATGCTGGGAGTCTTCATTGCCAGTGAAAATAAACACAATGAATAATAAGGTGAAAAATCAAAGGACAACAATGCACAATTGTTACATTTCATATTTGTATGCTGGGAAACATAAATTAGTAATGAAAATTAAGCAGTTGCAAACTCAAGCCATTAAGACAGCAGTTTGCATGGTAGCATTACAATTACCATGCAAATTCTCCTCAGGGCAATTATCCAAACAAGTAAAAAAAGCACAAAGTGCGCAATGCTGCTCGAGAAGGACAACCTGAGATCAGGCCAACCTCAAACTCCTTAGTGAGGAGAACCTTGGCCTAGGAGCCACAGGGATTCTCAGAAAAGACCTATTACGGAACAGATATCTGAAAGATGCAGAAGATTTGAGAAGACAAGAACACTTAGAACAAGACAAACAGCAGTAAGACACTAGTAAGTATAACAAGAAAGTGGCTTTTATACAAAAGAAAACCCTGACAACGTTCTCCTTTCCTCCCCATATATATGGGATGTATCCACCTGTACAAGTAGGGCTGGTCCATTCATGCTGTACAGTAGCCTTCTAAAAAGTCCTGGTTTATACTACTATAAACTTAGTAATATCCACACCGCAAGAGGCATCAACAGATGAGGTCCCTGTGAATGAAACAGCTTGGGTACCAGGTGTGGTGTATCTTTATATCTAATGCCACTATACTGCATTTGATATGCATTAATT
This sequence comes from Formicarius rufipectus, assembly GCA_013399695.1. Classification (NCBI taxonomy): domain Eukaryota; kingdom Metazoa; phylum Chordata; class Aves; order Passeriformes; family Formicariidae; genus Formicarius; species Formicarius rufipectus. The sequence goes on from VXAU01003794.1 coordinate 130,210, forward strand.
TGAATATTTTCTTTCCTAAGGATTCATAATATCATATAAACATTCTCTAAATTGTGCCAACTGCTTGAACCATTTTATTGTGTTGTTCAGAGACCAGAAGAGTTAACTGGACTGCACTCCTTTCCACTCATGTGAGCCAGGCTGAGGAAATGTGTTTTCGGGCAGAGTAGGATGTGGGGTTGGGGGCAGAGGAATGGGGATATTGTTTCATAATTATGCAACCTGCCACAGTCTTTAAAAGCATCTCCTGGGTAGTCTTCTATAGCAGAGACATAACAGTTTGCCAGCTTATTAGTGCATAGAAGATAAAAACTGGCTGCTGACATTAATGCAACTCTGGAGCACATTCATCTGACATCACTGTGACAGGCAATGCCCTCAGCACTTGTCTATCAATTTAGTGAAGATAAGATTCACTTCTTACTGAAGTCCACACTTTCTGCATGTAGCCTAAATTAACCAAACTCCAATATCTCCCAGAAAACTAAAATTTATGAATGTTATTTTTTTCACTCATTATGAGCATGTAAGCCATGATGTTACATTTTTCTGCAGTTTGTTTATTGTGCCTTTCTGCTTTTCCATCACTCACACCATTTGTTTGTTTGTTTTACATTGGACTAAGAAAGAATCAGACCTACACAATTTCACAGGATCCTGTCTTAGAATTCAAGTAAATACAAAAAGAAAGATAATTATGCATATAGTAGAGAAGCAATTGTAAAAAAGAACAGTAACATTAAAAAGGTGTTTTACTTGATAAGCAGTGTTAAGAGAAGCACACTCTTCTATAATAGTCAGACTGCCTGCCAGAATCACTGAACACTGATTAAAGTCTTAATTGATCAATCTTTTAATTTTCAATTACATTAAAATCAACAAAACAAACAGAAACATTGATTTTTATTTTTTTTAATCTGTAATATTATTAATTTTATCTGGAGAAAGGCCAAGTGAGTTATTTGCATTTTGTGGTGAAGAGAAAGATAGCAACACAAAACAAACAAACAAACAAAAAATTAAAAAAGCTATCCAAGCATCTTCAAATATTCTTTTTAGATTTAAATAATTACTTTCCTAAATTGAGAACTGTTTGTGTTTCTTAGGTTTTTTTGATTTTGGTTTTGGGGGTTTTTTGAACATAAAAACAAACCTTAGAATTATATTCTTTATACAATGTCAACCCAGACCATGGTTTATAGGTAAGCACAGTAAGAGCAAAGGGCTTGGGACATGGAACTTCAATCATCGGATCAGCATTAACAGCAATTGTTATTTCCCAGAGATCAGAACACACATCGTGTGCTCAAAGACACAAAGATATAGGGGTGACAAACCCCCAGTTTGTTCAGCTGAACACTAATCACTAGTCATGTGAAAGAGAAAAGAGATTCTGACTTTGAATTTGCAAGGGACAATTGCAGGAACATTTATACAAAAACACACATTGAGTACATGTAGCAAAAAAGTCACATCAAAGTAAGAAAGAACGAAAATTCACATAAACTTCTTTATATTCCCTTTCAAAGAAATGATGCTGTTTGTATACAAGACATTCTAGAATCACAATAACTTGATCACAAATTCTTTAAACAAGACAAAAGTTTCATATAACATTTTAAGAGTAACGTTTTATTACTACCAGAAAAGTCAGAATACAGAATAAACTTATTACTTTATCATGACCATTTTACTTAATATGACCATATTTTTATGGTCAGTGTTTTTACATGAATTAAGTATACAATGGGGACTTGAAGTCCATATAAATGCAGTCTATTCCAACACATCACAGCTCCTTTACACTCTCAGAATGGCAGTCAGCTGCCTTACTGTAAATCAAAATATGATCCAAATTTGTCTTACTGTTCTATGCTTTGAATTCATGAAAATTTTACCATATATTGAGTTTAGCCAGATCATGATAAAATGAAAACCAAAGTCCAAGACTGATATAACAAAAAAATATACCTTGAAAATATTCATCAGCAGATATAGGAATTCACTAAAACGCAAACCACATATTTTTAAGAAAGTTCTCATGCCAGATTCAAATTCTGCAAGGAGCTATGCATGTACTTAATACTACTGCTGGGATGTGGTGGAGGGACAGCCAAAGGGATCAGTCAAGGTAGTCAAACTGCATCTGTACACATGGATACATTCTTCCACTGTTATGTCCTTAATTTGTCCTGTTAGTTGGCTATATTGAATCAAGGCACTGTGGCTAGAGAACATATTCTGCAATGCTAAGGCACCAGATATTTAGCCACCAGACATTACTACATCTTAATTTTGTTTAGATTTCCACAGTACAGAACAAGGTTATCATAAACAAGCATCTGAGGTAGTTCAGCTGAAGGGGCATATTCCAAATTAGACATAGAAGAAACAAAACCTTTATAGAATCACTTACTTTTAAAATCCACATAAAGATTTCTTACATACTTTATAAAGAAAATAAAAACATCGACTAACAGGACTTGAGATGTACCTCTGCACCTACATATTTGCCATTTAAATGAATAATAGCTTAATAAACAATCACAACATTTCCTCAGACACATTTGTATTAGAAACAAAAAAGGTGGGGACCTTACCTGTCTTTTCTACGTTCTCCAACAGACACTGGGCTGATGGAAATCCTTGGTAATGTAGAAAGGGAGTTCTGAGACTGGCTGCTGGCGAAGGAAGATGTTTCCAAGTTAAGAGGTGACTGGGGAGGAGTTATTAAGCTGGGACTGCTACACTCAGAGTGTGACAAGGAGCCTAAGAAAAGTCAAAAGCTGGGTTTTAGTATCCTGCATCTGTCATAGCTCGCAGATCTACAGAGACACAGTGAAAGACACCACACCCATCGGAGACAACAGAGAGGACCGCCTGTTCACAGCCTCTATTAGTCATGTAAGGGGCTCAGGAAGACCAGGGAACTTATTTCTCACAGTGCAAACATACTGTCCTTAATGACTACACGTGAAATCTGTCCTCTGTAAGTGTGCACACAACTACTGCCATTCTAAAAGGAGACAAGGTTACAGACAAGCTACACCATAAGCATGTCAGGAAAGACTTAGCAATGCAAAGTCAAAGAAAAATAATAAAAAAACAAGAAAGAAGTAAAATCAAAATGTAAGTTTATTTTTAAAGAAAATATTTATGTGTAGCCCTTCTCTTTTCATAGGAGATACATTATTCAACAAAACACACTCCAGGACAAATCATACATAGAGAAAGGAAAGTTCTGAAATTTCAAACAAGCTTGGCATGACTTTGTTTGCAGCTTTACCCTGGTTGTACCCTCCATAAGTAATCTACTGAACAAATGCTCTGGCAATTTACTTCATCTGAAAAGCTAGAGAAAATACAGTTCAAATTACTAATTACAAAAAAGAAGCCAATTTAAAGAATTTAAGAATTCCCAGTTAGGAAAAGCACTGCATACAGTACACGAAGACTACAGAACATCTGAGCAATGAGGGCAGTGAAGAGCTGCCTATTGCTGTCAGCAAACTCTTATTTCTAGGGCACTCTAACCACTATTTGTATCTTTAAATATGCCTCCACAAAACAGCTTTGAGTGAAGTACCAAAATATTTTCACTGTATTTCAAAATATAATTTATGAGCAGTGATACAACAGTAAGAAAATCATATACTTAAAGTATGGAAAAAATTGCAGGTCATCTCCTGGTTAAAACTTTCAAGGCATAATTCTAGAAGAAACTAAAACTATGAAACACATAGCAATGCTTATTCTTACTTTCTGTCTGCACTTTTACTTGGTGTGCCATGTACTGGAGTAAAAATTTCATTAGAAAAGTGCTTTTTTTAATGTTTCTGTGGTGAAAAGCAGACTGTCATATTTAGTTTTTGGCACAACCTGATTTCTCAACTGCAAAGGCTTTGCATTGGTAATATTGAAAACAGTATGACTAAAATTACTTATGAAATAATTCACCTCTGTCAGAGCCCATCATGGACCTTGGATATCTTGGTGTTAAAGGGATCTTAATTCTTTCAGTTCTGTATTGCAAGTTACTCGAAGAACCTATTTTTAAAGCAAGGGAACAGTAAAACGACAGAAGTAACAGTGACTACATTAAACAAAAAAAAGTGCATTTAGATTCTACTTCTTCAATGAACATTAAAATGACCTCAGGGATCAAAGCCAAAGCCTTGATGATTACCCTCATCATCATATGAGTCTCATATTTCTGGCAAATTATCTGGATTACAGAGTCAGTATAAAGAGAGCACAATGCAGCTATACAGTATATAAGCACTGTTCCTGTTGGTATGAAGAAATATTTTCAGTACTTTCTTATCACATTTCTTATCAAATTAACTTGAAGTCCAAGCAAGAATTTAACATCTCTGTTTACTAAGAATCCATGGCACTTTCCAAAAGGCATTTAATTATTCTTATTACAATCTGCTTGGATGAATACATAATCATCCACACTGGTTGCAAACCATTACACCCCTCTTTGCTGTGGTTACAAAGCTCCCATGCTCTGTTCAAATGCAACTGCAAGTCACTGATGGAACACAGGAACACAATCATGCACCAAAAAACCCCAGTTATTACACAATTTAAAATTTAAATCTAAAGTGTTAACATGTCATTGCTACAAAGCATGCTTTGGCTTTGGTATCATTAGGCGAGGCATAAACAATTTCACATGTCAATCAACTAAGCAGAAGCATAATTAATCTTCCAACAATATAATTTACATTAGGCCATTAGTCATCCTTGAGTCTTTCTTTAGGGGGCTCTCTCCTTTTCTTCTCTCCACCTCACTGAACTTCAGCTTTTGGCTGTGCCTCCCATCTCTCTAAGGGTACTTTCAAAGGGTAACAGGCATGGAAAGGAGAATCACTCACACACATAGAGCATTTCAAAGAGACTGTAAAGAACTAATTAAACACAGCTACTTCCAGGGAACACTTTTAATCATAAACCCATAAAAAATGACAAAAAGGAACACAGGAAGTCTCTAGGTTTTGCCAGCTATGAAAATCCCATAACATGGGTACTTAAGAAATTTTCCATTTATGATTTGTTTCCAGTACATAGGAGTCCTACAGGAAATAAATCAGAAAAACTAGTTACCAAGTCTGGCACTAGATGGCAATGAATTTGAGCCATGAGATGCCCTTGTACGTGAATTTTCAGAGTAGTCATTGGAGTGTTTATGACTGAGGTCCAAACTCAGGCGACCTTGATGCTGGGAACTACATCAAAAGAAAAGGAGAATAGTGCAACAGTTAGAACTGAGCAAAGAGCCTCAGCAAATAGCAACTGGCCAACAAGAAATTTTAGTTATCCCCATTCTACTGAATAAAATGAGTGCTTCTCTCCTTCCCACTTCCCCATTGCCCCATCATTTTATGAATTAAGACAAGTCAGAGGAAAAATAGCCTGAAGCATACAAAAAGAGGGAAGGTTTTGTTCGTTTTGGCACAGACAAGAAAAATATTAGAAAATAGTTAATTAAAAAAACTTAATTTCTCCAGTGAATTAAAACACTTTGTCAGTATCAGTCAGTGGGGTAGAGGGAAACCTAGTCCATCAGTTAGGGAAAGACAGGAAAACAACTAGCACATCACTTATATGCAATAATGGTTTTGAGGATCCTGGATCAAAATAACATACAACAGCGACATGCTTCACTTTGCACTGTATCAAACTACCAGAAGCCATTCCATTCTAATGAAAACAAAATTTTAAGGAGATATAAATTTCAAAACACCTGGGATGCAGATGCTGATGACATATCTGGCTGGCAACTGAAGGGCAATTGCTGGTGTGAACTCTATGGCTCCAGGCAGTATAGATGGGATTTCTCATGACAGCAGTCACTGCAGGGCACGGTGCTAAGCTTCTTGGTACTGTCCCTGCTTAAGACGATAAAAGCACATTCTTACCAACATTATTAGCATTATATGTTTTTGGAATTTTGCATTCTATTATTTACATGTATGATAAATAAAAATATTAGCATACAAACACATTATTAAGCACCGTATGACATTTCTTAGGTCATTCATGCTTGTTCAAAATCTGGTTTATGATTTTGTAACAAATCATGAATACAGTGGGTTATATTACCAAAAATGAAGCCATTCACAGTGTATAATTTTAATATGCACTGGTAAATCAAAGATTATCTCTTTTTTTTTCAAGTATGGGAGTTTTTTCACGAAGCAACAAAAATTCTGCATTTCTCTGTGAATAATCATCTGACTGGCACACAAGTTTTTATTTGATACTTGAACCGATTGCAACCAAAATTACTCTGCTTCCTCTCTTGTGTTGCCTCAAAGACTCACTCTGCTGTGACTTTAAATTCTATTATTTCAATATTTATTTATTAAACTTATTACTCACACTGTTCTTTCAAGCACACTCATCCTTCAGTACTCAACCAAGGTCTATCTTAAAGTTGCCTCTTAAATTAGTTGGTAGCATGGAATACAATAGCAAAAACTTGTTCTCATTTCAAGACAGACTCATATCATCTAATTCAGGTCTCAGTTCTGGTGCAAAGGTATCACGCAAAGATAAAGGTTAACTAAAAGGTTAGAAACAGTACCTTTGGATAATTTTTCTACTATCACTAAGAGAGAGAGAAAATGAGATTAAAGAGTAAAAGAAATCAAAGTAGAGCAAAAGCTTCTTGATCTGAGTTATTCTTGAGTATGTCTTTACACTCTGAAAACTGATTGGGACACCATGGTTTGAAGCTGCCCATTACTCCAGACACACAAATTGTTACCTTTATGGTCTCCAGTAAGAATAAAATCTTCCATAATTTCTAGAACTTGCAGGAGTTTAAGGCTTTACAAGAATGGAGGGTAAACTCATAAAATCAATATTGTCCTGATACGAAATTTAAGATTAATATACAACTGCTGAAAACTGAAATCTAAGACTAGACACTAAAGACTGAGCAATTTATCAAATGCTTCTTGACTAGTTCAAAGTTACTAGTATATGAAATCTTGACTCCCTCTTTAAGCACTCCATTTAGTCAGTGCCAATTCCAAACCTGATAACATGAACTTTAATACCAACAACTGTTTGATCAGAGACAACTGTTTTCTATTCCACCTGATTATATTGATATCTATCAAATTGCTTGTGAGTCCCTCTTCAGCATCTCAGTATCTCAAAACACACTCAACAGTGAACCTTTAATTTAGGTTAAGATTTGGCACTCAGATACACCAAGTGTTTCATTTCCAAAATGCAGAACTTGATAGGTTGTACTTCCTGAATATCAGATCTTTTTCCTTGGAAGCATTTCAGAAATGAAGCAGCTCAAGCCCTGGACACCTCCATTTACTGTTTGTTTTCAAAAATACCAGGAATCTTCCTTGTCTCCCTAACGGATAGGTTACACCTTGCTCTCCACTAATGTACTGGAAACTTGTTTGCACAGAAACTGATGGAACACAGATCCTTTCAACAGAAGTTGCACAGCTTCCTTAGTGGTTCTAAAACTGGTTTGACTTCTCTACAGTCCAAAAGCTGAGCTGACCACGTTCAGACTACAACAGCCCATGCAAATAGGTTCTGTGAGTCATGTTTCTTCTCTACTTGACACAAATAATCCCTAACACTGTCCAATATAGACAAGCCCCTTGGGGCATTCCTAGAAAGCAGTTAGGAGTTCTGCCACTCACCTGCTGCCATGCCACCAGTGTATAAGGCAGCAGGCACAAAGCCATCGCTGTGCCTAGCAGAACGTTTTGGTGAATACGGTGCCCACTCGTGTAGCTCTGGGGACAGATGTTCCTCACTAGCTGGAGCATATTTCTGCACCTACAAGAACACAGAAATTTGATTACAGGAAGTTGGAGATTCAGAAGAATAAAATGGCCAAACTGTGAGGACAGCAAGCAACATCAAACTTTCTAGTTATCTGTTCCAGAACATGTCACCACAGTGTTTCTTACACCTTTGTCTTCCAGTGATGATACTCCCTTCAACCCATTTTTCCTCCACCCTATTTTTTATTATTTTGCAATAATTTCAGGCCAATTATTTGCAACTTAACTGATGTTTTCCTCCAATAAAACACCCGGCATTTAGTTACATTTCTCCTTTAAAATAATGCTTTCCACAAGACATTTCCACTGTTATTTCAGCCACTGTTACCACAAATGTTTGCTAAAGAAGATCTGACTAACAGGTTAGAAAGTGTTTTCATCTAAGCATGAAGTTCAGATACACGTGGGGACAACTTTCCTTCAACAAGCAATTCAGGTTTTGGAACCATCACAACTTCTGTTCTGTATATAATAAGAAGACATTGGTGAATTAAGAAGCATGAGAATATTCTGATATTGACAGTGATGATAGAGAGCTGCAAATGTAAGGGTCAGCACATGGGGTTTACACATCTAAAGTGTATGACAAAATAAGAGATTGAAGTATATAATAAGTGAAAAATAATCACTGAAAAGATACTTACAGTTTGTATGATAGCAGTATTTTAATCAAATGAAATGCTACTGAGAGCACAAATACTCAAATAAGCAGAAGTGCTTTCTCAGAAGCGGTACCTGATCATTTCCATGGTTGCACCAGTAATTGTAGCACCTCCTACTCAGGGATTAAAGTTCACTTAAACTTAGCACCTTAAAATACACAAAATTAACTTTGGATATATACAACTAAGGAAACTGACAACATCCCATATGGCTACAAATTCAATTGATCTGTATTTTGGTATTATAGATACTGTTTCAGGAGTGAATACATGCAGATTGGACACTACTGTCACAACAGCCTGATGTAGTTGCAATGCACAAGGATAATCCCACCAGAAAGAAACTTTCAGAGTGATGCCCACATTTTGAGGCACCATATCACTTGTACTCTCTGGTCAACAACTTTAGAGTTAAAAAAGGCAGCCTGTTTTCTGGGCAGACAAGAGAGAAATTTAGGGGTGAAAAATAAAAAAATCGGGGAAATTAGTCTTAATTTAATTGTAGGAAAAAAACTAAAAGTAATACATTAAGTAACCTTAAAAAAATCATCACTTTATAATTCTATTATACAGTTTTCTTCTTTACCTTGAACCAACACCTACTTGATATCTGCAACATTGCTTGGGCACTATGTGGAAACCACCATGGTGTGTCCCCATATATCCTTTCTCATTTCTTGAAAAGTAAGTGCCAAAACCACCCTCTCTGTTCCAGCTAACAAATCTCTTAGGCATAAGTCCCCACCTACATGTGTCCTTGTCACATATGGAAACTTTTCACTCTCTATAGAAATATCACTACAATTATAATTATTACAATTGTTATATATAAATATATACACCAGGACAGTGCATATGCTCATGAAAATGCACTACAATGAAGCATTGGACTAACACTGTTGATGGAGCAACTTGCTATTCTATATAAAAAGCCCTGCCTTCTAATGTGTTTGAGATCTTGATCTTGTTTAGTTGTTGTGTATGTGCTAAAATATGACATTAGACTATGCCCTCCTTCACCTCTTGCAGTGCAGTTCTTGATGAAAGCATGTGATTTTTCTCTTAGCCATACTGCACTTCAAACCTGTTTAGAATAAATCTGCTTATTTCAGCTACAAAACTAAATCCTTATTGCTTTTCTGTCATTTGTTGTGCTGGTTTGGGCTGAGAAAGAGTTTATTTTCTGCACAGCAGTTAGTAGGGACTATGTTTTGGGTTGTGCTGGTACCAGTGCAACAGTTGATAATGCAGCCATGGTTTCATTTTCTGCTGAGCAGTGCTTACAAGGAGTCCTAAAGATCTCTGCAACTATTTTTCCCTAAAAATGTACAGAATATGGTTCCAAACCCTGCACAGCTTCCAATTCATCTCTACAGTCTGTACTGCTTCTACAGCTCAATGAACAGGGTGGAATTATCCAGGTATAAACAAGTGCAGGCAAAGAATATGAAATTCTAAATTATTACAATGTGATTATATAGAAACAAAAATAACACTTATAAAATGTCAGTTTTGAGTTGGGAAATTAAAAAAAAACAACAAACAAAACCAAACCAAAACAAACCTCTATCCCCCATCTGAGTAAATCTGAGGCAGTGAACCTGAAACAAGGTTATTGACTATGTCACTTTATGTAATGCAGTCACCTAAATAGGTTCCTCTTCCCAGACCACAAAAAATTTTTCTTCCATCTACTCTGTCAAGACATGATCCACCATCTCCTCAGAGGGCTGTTTATTCTAACAAATTATACACTGATTTTGAACTGTATTTTATATTCTCATAAACAGTCCCTCTATTTTAGTGTAACGTGCCTACCACCCTGTGGATTTCAGATAAGATGTACAAAATTATTTAGGCACATAGAAAGACTTACAAAAAAATCAACACTATGAATAGTACACTTTCTTCCATTAAATTGTATGGTGAACTGGGCAACGAAACTGACTTTTGTAAAATTTCAGAGGCCCTATTTTCAGTTTTTCTAAGCCTGATGTTTTGCTTTTTTATTTACATTTCTTGAGGTTGCCAAAAACATACAAGAGAGTTCAGATCTTCCTACAAGCAGAATTAAAATCCAAGATGTGGCTGCTAAGCCCTATATTCTCTTTGGTGGTCACCACTGCCTGTTAAATACTGCAACCCCACAAACTGGTTTTGTATTTTGTGATACTGCCATGTGCCAACTGAACCTGAGCTCAGGGGACCTGGATTCTGAGGACAGGATATGTTTCTCCAGCTCTGGTACGTAACAGGGCTCCCAAAACCACACTGAAAACACACTTTGAGGTTTCTAGCTTTGTGCTTCAATACACCAAGGTTCTACCTGAAGGGCAGGGTTAGGAATGGGCACAGGGGTCATTTTATGCCTCAGAGCAGGAGCTGATTTTGGCCTTGGTCTTTTGATCTCTGGCTCTTCAACTCTTTGAAAGCCAATATCATCTTCACAGGATTTCCTTGAAGACAAATGAGTGCAGTTAATTCCCTCCTCCCGGTAATAATGCCCAGCGTTCCTGTTGTGCCCCTTGAGAGTAGCTGAGTCCTGTTTAAGTGCCAAGGAAACTGGGGCTTGGGCAGTGGCAGGGCTGGTCGGTGGGGATCCAGTTGTTACTGTAGACTCTGATGCAGAGCTTGCCTGCTGTTTATGTTTAAATTTGATAGAGTCACTTCTCTTAGGAGGAGTTGGAGGAGTCGAAGCCACTTCAGTTTTTGATGGCTGAGGTGAATGGCCTGTCACCTGATTAGGGGAAAGGTACTCCAGTTTGGGAGGAGTTGGTGGCCTTTTGAAAGTATCAGGGTCAAAGATGGATTTCCTTTGTTTTGGCTTTTTGTACACAGAGAACTTTTCTGTTTCTGTTGCTGAGATATTAACCACGACTTTTGGCCAGGTGCCACCACTATGCTTAGTTCCGTGTCCTTTGTCAAACGCTGTCTCGACCATCACACAGTCTGCTCCTGCAGGTTCATAAGGCAGCCTCCTGTTGTCCAAGTCAACAGTTCCATAGTCTTGGTCCCCAAAAGTCTCTGGGCTGAAGGAGCTGAGACTGTGTTCTGAATTACTATGGCAACTGTGCACTGTGTTCCTGCGAGAGTCTACTCGCAGTGTGTTACTAGGGAAAGGTTTGTGATCACAAAAGGAAGCACTGCCCTGATCACTCTGGTCCTTCTTGCCATCCATGATGTCTGGATTGAAAATGTCAGTCTGGGTTGAGCTGTTGAGCTTCAGATTTCTTTTATTTTGGGCTTGTATCTCTGATGCATGAACCCTACAGTTTGAAATTTTTTCTGAATCCTTCAAATTTTCAAATATATTTTGACCACTCCAAGATGAACTCTGAGGAAAAATCTAAAACAAAAAACACAAGTAATTACTTTATTATTTTGGCTGATTTTTGTTTAGTATCAGTCATATCCTAGCCTCCTTGATTTACCTGGACCTGAATATACAATAAGACATGTATGTATAGACACAATTGAGAAAGGTTTAACAATATCTTACAATTCAAAGCACAGAACACCAAATAAAATGAAGCTAGAAAAATTTTGTAACTTTTTCAGAATAAAATCAGGACAACTCCACATGGGGGCAGAAGTACTGAACTGAAAGTCCAGGGAGCTGCATTCCATTTCTACCTCTGATAAGTGATGCTCATAAGACATCCTTCATTGCCCATTTCCCTTCAAACATTTCATGTTTCTACTTTTTTAAAACCTGCAGTTCTAGACTTGAAATTATCACTCTCAAAGCCCATGTGACACAACCAGCATAATGGGATTCTAAATGCAGTAAGCAAAACAGAACAATACTTTTACATACATGAGCCTTAAAAAAACAAAGCCTTGTATTTAATCTTCATGGTAGATAAAGTTCAGTCTTCTGTACAACTCCCTCCTGACTAAAGGCTAACATTCCTTAATTGGGAGACAGTTTATTTTTCATGTACAAGAACGCTGCAGCTCTGAGGCAAAAGCCAAGAAGCAGGAAGCAATTGTGGTAGGAGTTATTTCGTGTGACCAGCAATCAAATGGGAAAGAAGACAGTAAGTTAGACCCATTCCCTACTAGATGTCACAAAATCCTTACTTTGGAAATAACTGTTGGGTGAGTCTACTACCAGTGAAATGCACCCAGGCAGTCTTATTTTTGGCAGAGATTTTCCCATTTTGATATATTCATTTTTTTTTCACACACTCTTCCTTGAACAACGAAAACAATTCTGTGTAAGTTCAAGAAAATTCTGCAAATTTAGCTTCTCCTACTCACCTTCATCAGTGACAGAGTAAGGGAGTCCCTACAGTTCCGTAGCAAAGCTTCACATTCAGTAAGTGACTTATTATCTAGTGCAATGCCATTGATCTAAACACACAAAAAAAAACCAAAACAGACATCTGTAAATCAAAGGTAACAGGCGGGGAGGATCTTAAGGTGGAATAACTCTGAGACAGAGAAAACATTAGTTTCATATATATACATGACTGAAATCTGGTTGACCTTTTCCAATTCCTCAAAAGTGAGAGGAGAATGAAAAACCCTGAAGGACCATGTGCTGTCCCTGCAGGGACACAGTGTGACACCACTTGTTGAGGGCATCAGCCCCTGCTCAGCTGCACCCCCACCATAACCACCCCTTCCTTCCTCCCCAGGGCACAAATCACACCCAGCACTGAAGGCTGCAAATGCACACAGGGACACACTTCCCCTCCTCTAGAACAAATGACACCCACAATACCAACATTCAGAAGAAACCTTCCATTCACTAAAGGGAGGCCTTTTTGGAACTGACCTTTACTGGTCAATGTAAGAATGAAAAATATTGCATAAAAGCCAAGAGTGAAGAGTAAGGTAGTGCTCCTGTCAAAAGCTGTCATATGAACTAAACACAACAAATAACCTGTAGTTTCTATTAATTGCTCAGCACACAAAAACATTAATTTAAAATAAATATCCAGTGAATTTACAAAAAGGACTAAATATTGCAAAATTAAAAAATTAATTGGAACGTTTGGCATTTTTAAAGAGTAGCATCAATGACAACACTTCAAAATAAATGAAAATTAAAAAAAGGCAAATGCATTCTTAAGACTTACAGCAATTATTCTATCTCCCACAGTAAGGGAACCCTCTTTGGCAGCTGGGCTTCCAGGCACAACAGCAGCAACAAATACTCCATTTTCTAGACTGACCCCACTATCTGAAATACATAAAAAAGAATTTACTCCTGCAATTCAAATATGTTTCTCAAATGGCACGTCTGACTTGCCTGCACAAGAAAGAAATATGAGTACCAAACTAATTGAATTTCAATTTCTGGAAATCCTTTTAAGGAAATAACACAGAGATGGAAAGCAGCTATTTTGAATATCCCAAAATTTAATATAATCATACATAGCTGGAGTGACTGGGTTTAACAGTGTTGTTTACAGTCCCAGTGCCACTCCAGACAGCTAACTAGAGCTAAGCATGAAAAAAACACAAACACAAAAAAACCCAAAAAAAACCCCTAAACCTACCCAAGAACAAAAAGAAACCGTGTACTTAGAGACTAAAACTATCATTAATAATTGCATACTTTGTTTGCTAAAAAAAACTCCACCCTAACAAAAGCCCTATCTATAAGGCCATAATAGTTTAAGTGGGATTTAAGTAAAGGCTCAGAGAACATGTATCTGTCAAGACATTTCTGGGGGAGCAAACATTTCCATACATCCTTTCTAGCCATTACCTTTATGTCCAGAAACATTGATGTGAAGAGGTGTTATGACTCGCCCACCTAACGACTTCCTCCTTCGAACCACCATATTAATAACACCTCCTCCATTTAGAACAGCTTTTATAACCTGCTTTTTATCCTTATTCGTAAGATCCACATCATTTATCTTCAGCAACCAATCATTCACTCTGGTAGATAAACAGAAATAAGACGATTGGTGTTATAAGGAGACTTTGTTGGACACAGCACATGAAAAACATTCCATGAAACGGTATGTAACAGAGTTGATCTCCATAAAATAATACTTCATTATCTGGAGTTCTCCATTCCTGAAAAAACATTAAGCAGCAGCTAAATGAAAATCAGGACTTCTAGTCTGCATTTCACCAGTGACTACTTCTTACTTAAAAGCAACCCTTTGGACTAAGGAGAGTTACTAAAAACCTTCTATTGACACTAAGAACAGGAGATGGTTTCAAATGATCCCTTGCTCTACTTTGCTTTTCTCTTGCCTTCCCTCATGAATGTACCTTATGTCCTTCCCAAAATTTAAAGAAACAGATCTAAGTTTGAGAAGATAATAAGGGAGTAGGTGGAACACAGTGAAGCAAAACAACATTTAAATTCCTGTTGAGTTTCAAGTGCTGAGTCAAACATTGTTTAATTTCTGTAATGCTTTTAGGCATTGGCCATCTCAGTGTGATTTCCCAACCAACGTTGATACTATACACATGATCAATGACAAAAAAAACCTGTAAAACTTGGAAAATACTAAAAGCAGTTTACAATATGCTCATATTTAGTTTATTATGGCCAACAAAAGACAGGTATTTTGCACAGTTCAACCCTACCTTAACCGACCATCAGCGATACTTCCTTTGTCCACTTTGGTGACGAAGATGCCGCAATCTCCAGGGAGGTATGGTTCGTTCACACCTTCAGCCACATCAAAACCAAGTGCTTTCAAGTCCATATCATCCTAATAAATATTAACAAGTGATGTGACTGCACTGGCAAATATTGTCTGTTAGCAAGAGGCATTACTGCATGTTTGCACTTACGCACTTATATTTACAGGGTTTCTGTACTAAGCAAGTTTTTCTTTTTGGTACATGAGTATAGAAACACCTGATTCCATTAATTATTAGGCATTCTCTGGCATTAGAATGACCCTTCTCTCAGATTAAGGCTGAAATAATACAGAAGGGCAACAGAAAAGCAGAAGAGTATGTGAGAAAGCACATTCAGGCTCATGCAACCTGTTTTAAGGTCAATGATGGCTGTGGAATGAGAGAACAATGACATGTTCCCCAAGAATGGATATTACTTGAGGAAAAAAAAAATTTAAAGGTAAGGGAGCAGAATCATGTCTTAGTGATGAACTCAGACAGATCTCTGCTTTGATACGCCTAGAGTTCAGAGGCAAACAGAAATTAAGCTCTGACATTATGGGGGACCATTCCTAAATACAGATTTAGAGGTGATATTCTACTAAGTGTGACCCAATACCCATCACCCTTGATGTGAAAAATTATAAATATCTTTGAGAGATCAGTTATTGAACCAAACAGGTAAGTTTTTATGTTATATTTACTTGAGTAAATGGTAAGGTAAAGAAAAAAATGGTCAAAACAAGAACAGCAAATTGTGACCAACTGACCATAAACTGATTTATTATTGCCATTTTCAGTGCACACTTTCAGTGCACTTCTAAAAATTAGAGAATTCTACTAGAAATCTTCTGGATCAAACATCTCAGCATACTGAAGGGTGATGAGACTTGAAATTCAAAATCTAACACCAAAAAATCTGGGCAGAGCTTAAATCAGATGTGTTAGTAGGTTCAACTAATCCCCTCAAAATGACAAGAGCATAAAGTACTCAAAGAGTGCAAAGGATGCCTGATAAAAGCAAAAGGTACAGTGTGCAAAAATATGAATATTTACCAGAAAACAAATTGAGCTAAACCTAACAAAAATACACTAAAATCCTTAGGATTCTTCCAAATGTTTCATAAAAGAAACAGATTTCCTAGGGAAGAGTATGAGGCTGCCATAAAATAAAGATCAAAGAGAGATTACAGTATCATTCCACAGCGTCAGAGCTGAAAAGTGAGTATTCTCTCAGTTTTGAGCTGAGTGATTATGTAGAACATGAGCTTAAGCAGACAGGTCAAATTTCAGCAAAAATAAAAGGATTGAAATGTATTTAACTTTTTAACCGTGATCCTGGAATTCAAGTGCTGATAGGTCAGCAGGGATTTTTCCATATATCTAATCAAAGTTGGCACGATATTATTACTATAATTTGATAGCAGCAAGGGTCATCCTTGTGTTTAGAAAAGGAAAAGATGTTCAAATGACAAAGTGTACACATTGATGTCAGTGATGCAAACATCTAGAATAATTTCTGAAGTAGCAAATTGCCAAATAGCTGCATCTGAGTGGAAAGTTCATGAGGTTGCAATGTTGTTTACCACAGGCACACCATATGCTGCAGTTGCTAACTAATTTTACAGAAAATGGAAAAGCAAAATGATTAGTCAGCAGTTAAAACAGAGAAGATGGCAAGGCACAAAACTCAATGATGGAGCAGGTATGAAGAGATAAAAGGGTGGTGAAAGGGAAATTATCCCAGAAAATTTACAGACAGTGATATTTTTATTTACAATTCATATGAGGGAAAATACAAAGCTTATATGTAACAGTTTGGTTTGGCCACTTACTTCCATTTAACTGTTACCACACCTGCTGCCTACATGTTTACCTACATGTGTACCTTCACAGTAACAGCAAAGAACCAACAAGACAAGAAAAAAAAATCATGCTTTTAATCATGTCTAGCCTTAAAAGATTATAATTGGCTCCAGAACTATCCAATACACAAAACAATGCAGGTTATGTTTTTTACTTACTCTGTCTTTTTCAAATTCTACCACTTCTGTTTCCCATTCCAGAGAATCCGTATCTATGGCTGAGTCATGGGAATTATGGGCCATCAGTTGACGAAATCTGGCCTCCTTTTCCAACTGATTCTCCATTTTCTCCCTAGACAAAAAAAAATCATTACTTATTGACACTGAGAAGCCCATTTTAAGATAAACTGAAAAAAATGTTACCATTTTGATAGATCTTACATCCTTATATTTGTTTTCTAAATCAAAAATCCAACCTGTGTCAAAAATGTCTGTACACTATCCTTAAATTTTTTTCAATATTTTCACATGACTCAATGCACAACTAGGTTTCTAACATCTCCCAAAATGCATTTCATGCACCCTCAGATGAGCTGCATCACTGTGCTCTGAATGAGCAGGACATGAGAAATATTGACTGCAAAACCTCTTCTGCAACCTAGCGAGATGACATATGATGCACATCTTGCACTCATAAACCAGTGATAGTACAGGTGGGAGGAGTAAATTGCAGTTAATCTCACTTCAGTGAAAGAACGCCACATTGCTTAAATATATCTCCACAGTAAAAAGCTGAGACTATGCTTCTCATGAATAAGATAAAAAAGTTAAAATAGTGAAACTTAGGGTCCTGCCTGCCATGTTAATTCCCGTGATAATTATAAATATAGGCAATCCTTCCATATACAGTAACAACACATGGTTCACTTACAACTAACAAACCAGAGATTTTTATCACAAACTTTCCTGCAGTTTGATCATTTCTCTAACGTACTTCAGCTCCTTCAGTTCACGAATGGCATCGTTTTTCTGCTTTCTCATGTCATCCAGATTGCGAAGAGCTTCAGCCAAGTCACTCACGGCTCGGTCTCTCTCCCTCCTTAAGTTGTCACACAAAGTTCTTCAAAGGAAAAGAAGTTTCAATTTAGTTACTTAAAACTCTGTCAGAGTAACAAATTGATTTTGCCACATTGTATAGTTTATGCAAATCTAAAAGAGCAATTTCAAAAGATATCTCTCTGCTAAATAAAAAAAAAGGATAATGAAGAAAAAAATTATATATGCTAGGTCTTAAGGAAATTATTGTAAAGATAAACTTTCTTCATCCCTTTCAGAACTTCATTTCTACTTATCTTCATTAAACTGGCAGAAAAAAAATCTTAAGTATTTCCCATTAGATCCGTACATATATTTAGTAGCAAATATGTTGAGTACTTTTCACAAATGTCCCCAAAGGCAGTGAGTTATGTGCAGCACTATAGCAGGATTAGGCATAGCACACCTTAAAAAATGCAGTTTGTTGTTCCCACACAGCAGTGCTGTTAAGAGTCAGTGGTTATGAAAGCTTAGAAAAAGACAAGGATCTTGTAGGGTGCCCTGAGCTTTTAAAAAAAACCACCCTCTGATGGCTAATGCAGAGAAAGTGCTAGAAAAATCCAGCAGGTCCTAGAATTGCATCAACTGCACATCAGGTGTCACAAAGATAACTCAGGGATCATCTAGCATTTGTTTACCGTATACTTTCCCTTTCTGCAACAATCTTATCCCGCTCTTGAAAGGCCCAATCCCTCCTACACTTGGCTACTTCTGCTTCCTGGACAGCTTCCTTTAGTTCTTGGGACATTGCCTCATATTGTTTCCGAAGCATTTCAATTTCTTTGTTTGCTCTTTCTATGTCTAGGGTAGCAGAATCTTGTATCTAGGAATTAAGAAACACAGGTAAGTATTTTAGGCACAATTTTTAGGCATGGATGCACAAACAGCTTCTATTAGATGTATGTTGCCTGATGTATTTAATTTTCATGTTTTCATGAAAAATGTTCATTTATGTTGGCAGCAACTTTGGTGGGGGGAAAAAAGTAAGATAAAATCTTCAGTAATATATGGAATTTGGTAGCATACTAATTTCTGTAACTACATGAATAAGAATTCTCACTCCAAAATAACATCAGTGAACACTTCATGTTTCCGAGATGACACTCTATGCTTCTGTCTTGTTCTGCTTAGCAGACGGACAAGAACTTCCAATATACTTGGAAATCAGATACACTACACAGTTACAACACAGAATTCCTGCATTAGCACCTCTTATTTACCCTGGCACAACTAGACATGGACATTCAGGCAACAGACTTGGGATTCACAGTGCTCCCTTAATTCCAAAGCAGAGCAATGGAATTCAAAGAAAATTTTCATTTCATGTTTTTTGGTTTAGATAAGACTTACTTTATTTTGGACAACAGAGAAGGTGACAACAGTAAGACAAATACACAGACTCCAAGCTTCCAGAACAGTAATACAAGCCAACTACAACAGCACAGTCCACCACAGTGGGCTTGTAAACAACTGTGTGAGGTTAATTTCAAGAATATAAATAAAAGTAATAAATCTGACTAGACTTACAATTTGGTTAAAAATTAAACTTTTGCTATTTTTATTTACAAACAGAAACAATATGAAGCACAACTGTATTTCTTTCAAACAAGAAGTGCTGCCCCTATGCAGTGAAGAACAATATGTGCACTCACATGTAGGTATTTTAGAGTGACTTGAGGAAAGGGGAAGATTCCCAGTGTGCCCAGACCTTTAACTGATCTCTCCCAAATTACTGACCCCTTGAAGCAAAGAAAGAAAAAGGCATCAGTGAAGACTTGCAATACCTGACGGGCTTGATAATATTCCCTTAGCAGATGGTCTCTCTGGATGATGGCTTCTGTCCTCTCTTTTCGGGCAACATCTCTTTCTTCCTTCACTGTCTCTATATCCTTGCAAGCCTGGTCAAGTTCCTTCTGGGCCTCAGCTTTGTCCTTCACTTCATGACAGTACTTTTCCAGTAACTCATTCCTCTCACAAATCGCTCGATCTCTTTCCACTAGAGCTGAGTTCAGTTCCTAAAACAAGATCCATTGTTTGCAGTAGGTTAAGTTCAGAAGGAAATAGTTCATTTTTCCAACTGGATACATATGTCATGACACCTTAAAAGCCTAGAGAGTTTACCACTAACATTCCGAAAAACGGGAGCAGATCACATTACATACAAGTAAGTACTAGCAAAGAATATTAAATGTGGTATGAAAGATATCACACCATCACATTAACACAGTGTTACATCAAAACTAAGCAAGATTTCTAGGAACACTCATAGTTTTAAGGAACCTAAATGAAGAAGGTTATTAACCAGACAAACCTGGTGTTTTTAAAAAAGGCTTTAAACATGGCAAAGGTTAAGAATATATTGCAAATATTTTTTAAGCAAGTGCCTTGATTTTACAGGACTGAAATAATTTAGATAACCCACCTACATAAGCATCTTACAAGTTCCTCATAAATTTTAAAGGCACATAAATGTTATATTCCATTAAGGTATCAATGTGCTACAGAATGGTCAAAGATCAAACTACAATATTTCACAAAGCAGAATGACAGTAAATCTTAATAAATGTGGGATTCAACTACATCATAATAAAAACATATAAGGCAAGTGTAGAAGTGGAAGAGCATTGAAACAATTTAATTTCATGCCACTACATTTTCAGATGGCCCAGCTCTCTACAAAAGCCTTCAGTCAACGGCTGCAAAGAAGTCTTCCAACATATCAGCACTCCCAGCTGGAAACTCCTGTTTTGATTGCAAAAAGAACACCAGAGACAAGAGTCCAAACACTTAAGTACAGAGAGACACCATATCATAAACTGACTTCCATTCTATTTACCTCTACAGTTTACAAGGAATAAAACAGTATTTAAAGCACGGATGACAATGGCATTTTGCTGTACTAACATAACTGGTTTGAGATATGCATCTAATTAAGGCTAGTCAGACTACTGCAACATCATTAAGAGTTATTTTTGCTGTACAGTAACAGATGAGCACTGGAATTAATTACTCACTGTGAACTTCAAACAGATCAGGGAATGTCAATTACAAGAGCACCCAAGTGTTTTCAACATCAGTAAGACCTCCCCTTGCTCAGTACCTCTGAAGAGAGAAATCCCTGAACTATCTGTTGGTGCAGACAACTTTTAGTACTGGAAATAGCATTTTGCACAGTTTAACTATATTTTGTATAAAATGTGCATTCAAATGTGTGTATAAAACTTACACAAAAACATCAAGTCTTTTCCCACAGGAAGCTAAAAGGAAATTCATCAAGGCAGAGGGAAAATTCTCAGTAAATTCCTGATGAAACAAGAATTTACAGTTCTTTAAAGTAAAACAAAAAACCCCAGTACCACAGTTTCTCCCAGCAGGCTAGATATATACTATCTGCATAAGAGCAACCATTGTCCCCAGGGGTCAGTGGTGAAATTTCACCTTTTTCCTATGACATTTGCACAAAACTGCACAACAGCACAGGGAAAAGTGCCATTTGGCACTGACTAGAACAACTTCTCTTTGAAAACCGTAGAGCAGTTTGGTTTGAAACATGATTCTGAATTTGTGACAAATTTTTATGTTTTAAGGAAGTTCTCGCATATAAATGTAACATAAGGACAAAATACAACAGCTATATAAAACAGAGAAGAAGGCTGACTACCACTGAGATGAAACATGACATTCCAAGTATTCTCCAGGGCAAAAGATTATTCCAAACAAAAAACACCACTGGAAAAAGTAGATGCGGAAATCTATAACATCTAATCCCTAGCTTTGAGTGGCTAAATTGATGAGAGCTTAATAGAAAACTGTATTAAGTAGTGCAGTAGTGCAAAAATCATGAGATTTCTTCTATCATTTTTAAATGTCAGAAAACTAGTTCATTTTAGATGGTTATTCATGCATTAAATTTGGACATGTATAAAAAAAAAGCTTAAATATCTAGCTAGAAAACTGATTGACTGACCTCATCAATAGCTGCTCAGATACAATGCTTAAAAATCAACCTCCAATTCAGTTGTTTTACAATTTCTTTTGGGAAAGACAAAGCTTCAGGGAAGAAACTACATTCAAAATTATCTAAATGGTCATTTGCTGTTTCAACCTATCACACAACAGAACACTTAAAGGAGTTAATACATCCCAAGGAAAGTGAGGACCATTAAGTTGACTTTTTGGAGAGCACCAGCCTAACTATTCGCTAACAGGATAACCCCACTTACCTGGATACATGTTCCAGGATGCTATTTCAAATGAATCAATAGTGATTGATACTTTTTTTTTTTTCAGTGTTTCAAACATTTTCCTTGACAGAACTAGAAACTCCCTCAGGCACTGCATGCAGCTGCACAAGCCAGTACTATGTGACACAAGAAGATACCTCCTCACAAGCAGAAGGGTCCTAACTACGGGAAAAGAAAGCGTGAACAAAAAGACAACCCAGAGCACTGCTATTTTACACCTAAAACATTACAGAAGCAGTTATTTCTGGTTTCTGAGGGTCCAGTTCTGGGGGTGAAGAAGAATCCATGTCTCTGCCCTGCCAGCACCATACTCACCAGTCTTATGCTCCTTCTGTTTCTCAAACACCCCTTCAGGTCATCTAGGTAGGAGGGAATAGCCACGTAATGAAAGTTTTAATTCACTGCCTCTTTGAGCACTTGGGCAAATTACTCATAGTACCTCAATCACAGATAGAACAAATGGGAGGAGAATGACTAATTGTGGCTATTTTCATATGTATTCCTTATTACCTACGCTGATCCTACTGAAATCAAGACATTTCTATTGGCTTGAAGGCTCTGAAGAAAGTAGGAGAGGTATGAAACATGTCTTAAAACCTCACTCACTGTAGAAACAAAATTACTGAGCTCACAGAGGGCTGAAAAATATGAATTCTTAAAACCAGAATTTAGCTATACTTAAAAGCTGTGATGCCACATGTCACAATCCATATTATGCCCCTCAAAACTGTGTTAATTTTTTTAAAAATTCCACAGCCTAATCATTTGTAAAAGGCATTTTGTTCCGATGTAATGCTGTGAAAAGAGTAAAATGAGATTTATAGGCAATGGAATACATTTGCTTGTATCTATTTCATGCTAAATTAAGTATTTGTAAACCAAAGAGTCAAGTGAATGCATGTCAGCCGAAATGAAACCAAGCAGGAAATTGTGTTCTGGAAGTTGTAACAGCATCATTCTACCATGGTTGTGATATAAGCACTTCAAGAACATATTGCTGAAAAATACAAAGTTCTGGCTTCACACATTTTAAGGCATGCCTGAATCCTAGAGTTAAATATTTGAAATATCCTCTTTAACTTAAAGGCAGAAGGAGGGCAAATGAGTAAGAACATGCATGTCAGCACAGGCTTTGTGTAAGTATTTGAGATGACTTGATCATGTACCGTCTTAAGCCACAGTAGATAGTATCCAGTGGTTCCTGTAGAGGTTAGAAGTTAAAAATAATGAATATTTAGAGCTGTATTTTTACAGAGAGCATTACCTGAGAAGGCATAAAATACTAACACAGCAAAGGAATGGATTTATAATAAGTAGAACAGAATTAAGTCAAGTGAAGAGCCAATTTCAACTGGCAGGGACTCTATTCAGACATGGAAGGTTGTTAAATTGATAGTAAATAGGTCTGCTTTAGGAAAATATCAGAACAGAACTTTCCCTTTGCAGTGCATTCCTATTTTCCACTACACAGTCATCCATTTCTGACTCTGCCACCAACAATATATCCTCATTTGCCTTCCCCATGGAAGCCAGAGGGCAGTACCTGTCTCAGGGCTTCCATCTCTTCACTGGCCACGCGCTTCTCAGAGGAAGTGTTCTTCAGTTTGGACTCTGCAAGCTCCAGCTCCGTTTGAAGCTTATCTACCTCTTTGATTACTTGATCTCTCTCACTCATGATGAGGCGGTATTCATTGAAAACTGAATCCCTTTCTTCCTTGTATTTTTCTGCATCCTTTGTTGCTTTCAGCTGCATTGTTTTGAACCGGGTCACCTCTGACTGCAGTCGCTCCATTTCTCTCTGCAACTCCTTGTTTTGTGCTGTGGCACTGCTTAGCTCCTGCTGTACTGATTCAAACCTAAAACCAAATGGAAACTCCAGTAAGACTTGTTACTCACTTTCTTTTTTCATACATTACGGATTTGGCTGGATAACCAAATGTATCCATTGGTAAAACACAAGAGGACTTCTTAGAAAATGCATTCTCTGTTCTGCGAAATAATCATTGCTTTAAAAATATTAGACGACTTTCAAGAATATTAGAGAACCTCTTTAAGGAACTGAATATTATTAGAAAACAATTATTAAAAGTAAATTTATAAAAAAATTATTCTAAAAGGAATGAAAAACATTGCCGTTATTTAATAGCACAAATTTAAATGTAGTGACTGTATTGAGGCCTGCTCCTCTTAGAAATTAATTCTTTCTCCCAACACACACTCTCAGCTGTGTGGGAAGAAGGGAAAGAAATGCAGAAATTGGAAAAAAACCCACAATTTCCACATGCTGGTAATGAATTGGTTAGAAGATAATAAAAAAAGTGTGTTCATCATACAAATGCACACGACAGAGCAAAAGACAGGTAATTCAAAATTCAAACATTATAGTTTGTTTTCATCCATAGGTCATCCAGTAAAATGAAAATGCAAAGTATCTCATAGGTTTGTATTACTTTTGACAGTTAAGAGAGACAAAAACATATGTATTTCATCACTAGAAATACTGAAGTATGGCCCAATAAAAGTGCACAGAAAGTTTGATTACACTTAAAAGGTTTAGTTTTTATACGGATAAAGCAAACTCAAAAGTGGCAAGAATGAAATTCCACACGCAAATCCACAATTCAGTTTGAAAAGAACTCCTGAGAACAGTATTTTACCACAACAGGGCACTAAGGTTGTGTTGCTTTTTTCTTCCCAGAACTCGTAGGTAAATGCCATTAATGAAAATACTGTAACAAACTTGATGGATTTTCAGTTATCCAAATTTCAGATGCTCAAATACCTGTGTCACACTTTGTTCTCTCTCTCCTGAGGCACCCACTGTCAATGCTGTATAAAAATGCAATTTCTCATCTAATGCAGCACATTGCCTGACCTTTCCTGAGAGAGAGCTGTAAACCAAATTTCAAGTATTTCCTTGTATTCAAAGCATTGCCATACCTTTCCTGAGGCATCTGCAAGTAATTTCAAAACCATTTGCTCTTTTCACAAAAATCTTGAGTTTAAGAGCTGATCAGGCTAGTAGTACAGAAAACCTAATCTTTTACAATCTGGATTTAGTTGTTTGTTTGGTTTTGGGGGGTTTTTTTGGTTTTGGCTTTTTTTTTTTTTTTTTCAGAGCTGTAAGGATGAAGGTAAGAAGAACACACCAGGAAAGAAGAACAAGGATGTATCAGAAATCTGAGACCATGACAAACCACCTCACTGCCATGTGAGAACTCACAATACTGTTACAAACTATTCAGAGGTCAAATCAAGGACAACAACACAAGGGAGCAAGGAGTAGAACACATTTAAGGGAATGTTTGCCAAGTAAAGAAAATATCACCAATAATGTAGAAGAAAAATAAAAAGGGGAGGGGGTGGGTGCTGTGTGGAAACCAACGAACAACCAAACTAGTAAGGGAAAGTGCTCGGAGAGAGAAAAGTAAACTCTGCCACAGAAGGACATTCATATTAAATAGTGATGGTTGAGGAAATCTGAAAGCACAGTTCTATCTGAAACACCTTGGCCCTTCCTGACCTTGCATTGACTCCTAATGAGGAAATAAAGAGCACATTTTCATGGACTGTCACTGTAGCAAATGGGCTGCAAGCAGCAGAGTTGGATGGGTCAGAAGCAGTAACCATGGGGCTGGCATGGGTCAATCCAAGCACCAGAGAACCACTCACTCACTCACTGCTCCCACCAGTGGGATTGCAGAAAGAATTGGAAATGTAAAAGTCAGAGAACTCATGGGTTGATAGCAAGACAGTTTAACAGGAAAAGCAAAAACCACACGTGCTAGAAAAGCAAAACAAAGAATTAATTCTGCAGCTCCCAGGGGCAGGCAGGTGTTCAGCCACCCCCAGGACAGCAGGGCCCCATCACACGTAACTGTTAACTTGGGAGGACAAACACCATCACTTCAAGCATTCCCCCTTCTACTCCAGTCAAAACCAGCACAGTTGCTTCAGTTTAGAGGGGCAAATAATACTGAGAAAAACCGTGACCAGGACCACCTGCTCTGTCTTCAGTGCAATTACAAACTAAAGGCAGGTCTGCCAAGTGCCGCAGCCCACATCCAAAATGCAGCAGCACATATGTAGGTTAAGATGCAGCACACACAGGAATTAGATATACCAGATACCTGGTACAGCTAACGTGTAATCTGTAAAGTATTCACCAACAAACTCATCTTGGTAGCATTCACAGGATGTGGGTTACTGTCACAACATAATAGATAAAAGAAGAAGGGCTGAAGACTTCATTTTTTAAGATCAAAGATTAATTCAAAATATGACCTCAGCTATCATGGGAGTTCCTGCTCTCTTTAAGACCTATTTTGACAGTGTTTACAATGAGCACTAATTAAAAAAACAAGTGTCACAATTGAAAACCCATTCATTCTCAAACTACAGGCTTGTTAAGCTTTTATATTCTGAAAAGTATACACACCTGAAATGCATTTTAATTTTTCTTTTTTTTTCTCAAAGAAATATGATTTTGGTTATGAAAAAGGGTATGAACATAAGAAAATAAAGGTTTCTACAAATGCAAACAACTAAAACAGAAGCTCAGACCCAAAGCCAATTGAACAAAACACAAAAATTCCTGAAGCCCAGTTATATTAATTTAGTTGGATCACTGGTCCACAGGAACATGCATAACTTCCACAGATTTCATAAAATCCTCTCAAGAAGGAGACCTAAATCACAAGGCCATAGTAGGAGTATGTTGAGCTTCTGCACGTACCAGCATGTTTGCAGTATCTCTTGTAATGTATGTTAAGCTTTTCATCACTTTGAGGAATCCCTGGCAGTTTCAATTACATAATTTCATGTGTCCATTATTATCTATGCTAAATCTTACTGGTTCTAAATACTAATGTCTATGAATGTGGAAAAAACATTTTTTGGCTTTGGTCTGTGGGAGTTATGTGTCATCCCTAAGTCAATGTAAACATTCTTAACACATCCACAGATGCTCTGTGGAGTCCTTGTGTTTACTGATGGTCATCCCAGCACCCTACCATGTGGTTAACTGTGTAGGCTTGGTACCAAGGAGGAGCAGAGAGAAAGGCTAAGTGTGGTATGACAAGGTCTGTGTTTTCTTTGGGACTTGCACTGCTCATAGGAGCACCTACTCAGTAAAGCAAGACTTCCAAACACCTGCACCCAATGAATTCTACTGTCAGCCTGAAGCTCCGCCTCACATTCCCACACAGCTGGTAATTCTAATATCATGAAAAGTTAACCTATGCTTGAGAAGATGTTCATTTGCCAAACACCTTTAAGAAATCACATCCCCTTATTGACCTCTTTTTAGTATTTAAAAGAGGATATAAGAGGGAGAGAGAGAAAGAGAGAGAGTAAAGAGTTTGCGTGGAACACCAAGTCTGAAATTTTAACACAGTTCTGGTTACATTTGACTTCTGTGTTCACAACTAAGAATAAACATGGCTTGAAAAGAAGAGTATCCCTTTCTCACAGGAGATAAACAATGGTTAAAATTCCTCATACAATTCCAAAACCATAACTGGGAAATCCTTTTCTTGATAAAAAACATCATTTCTCCAAATAAACATCCCCATCATACCTTCTAGGACCTTCCAGAAAAATGCTATATAGAAACACACACTCATCACAGCAACATAGCATACACTAGAGAAAAATTTTAGAAAAAAAAGATTAGAAAGGTATTTGTGATTCCACCACAATGAAAATAAGACGCGACATTAGAATTGTTACTGACGTAACAGAATACCTCAAAGCTACCAAAAAACTTGATTATACCTCCTCAGAGAGGATGAATACTGCTGCTGAAAATGAATGGCTGTGTCCCTTTGCTTCATTAACATGTCAATCTGTTTCTGCAGGCGTCTGTTCTCCTCCTCAGCCTGCTCCAGCCGGCTCAGGTCCGTGTTGTGGCTCGCGATCTTCTCGTTGTAGCGCTTCCTCAGGGCATCGTAATCTTTCTTCACCCCCTCCAGCTTGTCCATGGCCGTGTCGTAGAGTTTATTTAGTATCTCTGATGAGCCGTTTTGCTTCATAACCTTAAAAAAAAGTCATAAAGCCCATCAATAACCTTTGATTTTTAATCAGTTCAGTTAATATGATTTCAAAGACACACATAAGAAACAACATGAGAACAAAAATATATTAATCAATTTTAGTAATAGCTCTTCGTAATGACTAAGAAAAGATTGAACTGTTCTAAGTGCTATTGTTGCTCTAAAGCATTGCTACACCTGCTTTCTGTTAACTGGGTTAAAAATCTGCTTTATGGCAATTTAAGAATGTACAAGTTCAGGAAAGTCTCTCTAATGGG
Source organism: Formicarius rufipectus (assembly GCA_013399695.1). Lineage (NCBI taxonomy): Eukaryota > Metazoa > Chordata > Aves > Passeriformes > Formicariidae > Formicarius > Formicarius rufipectus. Next base: position 158,761 of record VXAU01003794.1, read on the forward strand.
AATTGCTACGAACACCTCTTAAATGAATGTCATTTTCAAAGTACTTGTAGTTTTAAGAGAAGGTTATCACTACTTGATGATCAAGATGACAGTGGTAATTTAGGACATGCCCACAAGATGGCATTCTCAACAGCTTGCCTGTATCCTCTATGAACAAATTAAGTAATTAATGCCTTTAAAAAATCAAATCTACCTCAAATATGTCTGCAGGAGTATTATTTTAATATTCATGCAATATTTCATGTGACAACTACCACAGAGGTTTGTGTTTCAACAGCTATACATAAAATATGAACAGGAAGAGATTAATCCATTTAAATGTCAATACAGCCTGACCTGAATTTTAGTTTCAAACTACTTTCCATCAAAGTAAGAATGTTGTTGCAAATAGCAACACTGATGACAAATGACCAGCAACAACAAAATAAATCCTTAATGAGCTTCAGTAAATCTAGTCCTTGTTCATTCTCAAAGGGCAAAAAAATGCCAGAAATGAAGCCTCATCTTTTTTAATTCCTTTGTTATTATTATTTTATTTCTATGCTCCTTTTTTCTGATTTGTCTTTTATATTGAAATCTGGACCTGATGAAGTGGTAAGAAGAAACAGGAGCACTTTATACAGAGAAATACCAGTAATAATATAACATTACATTAGTCTACAAAGTCATGTCCCTAACTATCTGAAAATCAAAGGCATTAAAAAACCAGAAGGAAAAAGAGATAGAAATTATTTGAGAATCCAAACAGAAACGAACCACTTCTTGCTGTCTAAAGCACATGTGGAATGTATGTTGCAAATACACTAATTAATTTAAAAAAGGACTAATATACAAGAATGTGGATAGAATTCAGCATGAACTTGATAACAGAGATTTGACAGAGGAAGGCAGAAACAACAATGCAATAAAGGAGGTCCCCTGTCCAAAGTTCCAGTCAGAGAAAAAGTAAATAATCCCAGCTGATCCAAGGAAGACAGTTTTGTCTGTGAGCAGCAGAAACTTAAGCTGGCCAGCTGCTACACAGCAAATCCATGACAATTCTACACAAAGAGCAATTTGACCAAGAGTTTTTGCTCTCTGAGGCCACGAAGGTGTGTTTTGTTATGACCTGACAACAAAACACGTCAGAGAGATCAACACAATTAGACTAATTCATATGAGAAGTGACAAGGTAAGACTTTTGGCACCCCTTCAAGACACCATGATTCACTCTGACAAGCTGAGAAAAGGAGGTACACAACTTTCTCACTGAGAGTCACATGTATAGTTTTCTTTAAGGGTTTAATCATAATGTAAACATGAGACTGAATTTCTTTAAATCAATACTGACAATGATACTTCAGCCTCTTTCTGTGCTTTCAGAGAATCTCAAACTTCAGGACAGATCCACAAAACACAATAGCTTTCTCTTGGAGGTTTTGCATCCCTGCTTTGCAAAACTGGAAAACAGAGGCACAGGACAACTAAGGTGTTTGCCCAGGTTTACACAGGAAACCATTTCTGCTACCTCCTGAACCAAGCCACTTACCATTTCACAGCAGAGCTCACAAGACAGGGTTAGAGGAATGAACAAAAAGGAAGAGCAAATCCTCACTCCCCTTCACACTAGCCCTCAAACACCCCCTAAAGTGCCACTCAGCACATCCAGCTTGTTTTGACCTTTGCCCCTCCTACCCTAGCAAATAATTATTTTGGTTTGCATAGATTTTGCTTCTGAAGCCTAATGTTTGACTTGCAAGTTTGCCCTGTGAATCAGCCTACACACAGGGAACCAAGATACTCTGTTTAACCATTCCACACGTTACTGTAACAATTCTAACTAAATGATCAAACTTTTCTGCAGGTGAACAGTGGACCTGATATGACCAGTTGCTCCTTAGAATTACTCTTGCTTTTTTATTTTCAGAATACATGAAGAATACTGACCTGGAGACAGTCAGTGATATAAAGTTCTGAAATGTCCAACTCTTCCAGTCCTGAAAATTTTGTCTCTTTTTGTTTTCATTTCAAAAACATTAATCAACCTGTAGGTTTTTTTAACTGAACAGTTCAGTCATTCCACTAACCTTTACACTGTCAGTAGAATAAGGAAAAAAAACAATTCAAAACCAAACCCAACACGTACCACATCAAAAGCAACAAACAATTCAAATCCCCACAGGTTCTTTAAGTGACTGTCACTTTTTTTATTTTATTTTATTTTATTGTGATTCTTTCAAAAAAACCAAAAACAAACAAACAAAAAAAACCAAAAACCAAACAAACAACCCAAAAAAGTTTAAAGATAAACCTCTGCAATAAATTAGCCTAGAAGAAGTCATCTTTTTAATCACTTTGCAATTTCAAGTTAGATTTTTGAAGCCTCTCCACCCACTACAAACAAATATCACTCACATACAATCTTCACATACACTTCTCCATCTTTGTATCAAAATTCCTTAATGCCATCCCATATTCTACACCACTCACTCCTTCCTCCAGCCAGACACAGAAAATCAATGAGCATTTGACATCCCATTTTCTCCCCTGGCACCGTAAACCATCCGGAGCATGTTTCACAATCATTAAGACATAAAAGGCAACAATGCTGCCCACTCAGGTTTGTTTAGCAGAGGAACCACCCCCATCCATCTCCTGCAGCACACACCCCGTGCTGTGGCTCACCTGCTGCTGCTGACTGCGCAGGTCCGTGATCTCCTTCTGGTCCTCGTCGTGAAGCCTCTTCATTTCCTCACATGACTGCTGGAGGTGATTATGTTCTCGCACCAGCTGCGTGTTTTTCCTCTTCAAGGTGTCCATGTCCTCTTTCAGCTGGGACTGGTCACTCAGCAGCCGACTGTGCAATGTGCTGTCATAGCACACACACACAAAAAAAAACTGGTCTCAGAGGCCAACTGTGCAAGGACAAAGTCCTGGACTAATTAATTTCAAGCAGGAGTTTCCTACCAAGAAAGCGGGTCAAGCTAACGGAGGATTTCATACTTGTGTAGTCCAAGCTCCAGGAAAACAAAACAAAACCAAAACCAGAAACAAGCAGGAACAGAAGTGTGCAAATATACAAAAGTACACACTACTCTCAAACCACATCAGAGGAGATGATGGATTTATGCCTCCCATCAATGCCATTTCACAGCCATTAAAAGCAGGCAGACAAACAAAAATGGTACAACATGAACGTAAGATGATCTTCAAGATAAAAGGAATTATCCCTCTAATCATCTCCACTTTCTTTCAAGCCCCTCAGTGGAGCAGCAGCTCATCAAAAACCAGATGGAAAGTACAAAAATCTCCTGGTGTGCTACTGATTTAAAACAAACAAACAAAAAATCCTCCCAAACTCTCAAAAAACCACCACAACCAACAAACACACTATGCATGTTTCAACTACATTCAAGTAGGTAAAAAGCTATGAAACTTCATAGTGCAAACCTTAATTACTGAAAGAAATACAGTCTCACTTAAACAACTGAGAGCCACATGAAGAGGCTATCATTGAGATTAAAACTCCAGGGAGAAATGCAAAATTAGACCAAACCACTGCTGAAAAGGAGCAGATATGTCAACTGAATGTATCTGATTACTGCAGATCAAAAAGAGTGGGTTTTGGATATTGATAAGTATTTTTATTGTTGAAGTAGAACAATTCCCACTGAAGTCTCACACTTGCTGGCAAAATGTTTGAAGTTTGTATTTATATATATTTTTGAAAAAACCCCAAACACACAGTAATGAATAGAACTGATTTGCATTCTAAGATATACTGTACTCTTTCCTTATGAAGTCAAATACCAACAATTCCTATATAGAATGACTCAAAGCATTAAAAAAAGTTTCCTTAAAATTAGAACAACATATTAAAAAAAAAAAGGCAACTTTTGACAAATTATATTCACAGAATCAAGTATACATAATCTCAATCAAGTATACATAATCTTTAGGTTATTAATGTGCTATCTGTTACTCAGATTTCATTGGAAACAAGAAATTCTCTATGAATGCAAACTTTTGTTTTTCTGAAAAAAGCTCAGGATTTTAAAATTTACTAGAGGAGGAAATAAGATCAGAATTTAACTTTTGTCAAAATTTACACAAAGCGTCATGAGAGCTATCACAATCTATTAAAAGAGAGTAAGTTGTTAGATTTTCTTGGATTATACTCTGCTCTCTAGCCTGACAGTAAAATTATCAGACTGTAATTTCAAATCAGTAACTTGGCTTTCCTTTTTAATCCCATCAAGACATCGGGGATTTCTATCTCAAATTCCAAAAAGTAAAACAAGCAGTCCATACTTCATCATTTCAAATGGGCCAGAAATGTTTTAACTGATGCAGGCAAGCACTGATCATCAAAATAAAGTAGAAAAAAGGCATTAAAGAATTACTTTATTACTGTAGTTTAATACTTCTATATCTAGCACAGACCGATGAACTCTTACCTTGTACAGCTCTACCAATACTTACTGATAAAAATCTGCCTCTTTTGCCGCTTCTTCACATCTTTTTAGTGTCTTGGTGTGTTGATTCTGCAGAGACTGTAGGTCTGACATGGCCTTCATGCACTGAATCTTCAGCCTTTCATAATCATGATTTGGTTTTGGACTAGGCCTAGCATGGAAGAAGAATATGAGGTCAAACATCAGCTATGCAAGAGAATGAAAAATTATTATCCAATAAAAAAAATGTTATCACACAACTGTAGATAATTAGGTTATATTATGCTTTAATTTAAATACTGACCAGTTCACATTAAGATGCAACCCACCAATAAAAAGTCATTGACTTAAACCTGTATTGCTTTTATAGTGAGATGTAACATCTAAGGATGGGCTCACTTTGTCTATCACTAATACAGCCAAAGCCATCAGGGAGTGTGTGTGTTCCTCTCCTCTGAGCAGCAGTATTACCCCAGAACAGAACAGTCACTCCACACAAGTCCATCACAGCACACCCACTTTTCCTGTGCCACCTTGTCAAGCTCCCAGTGACAAAGTACAAAAGCTGCAGTGAGAGTGGGGCTGCAAAGAGGCTGCCAAAGTCAGCTGGGGGTGGGTGGAAAACAAGGCTAGAAAAAGCTTCTCTCACAGGCAACTGCTGGAGGACCTTGTCCATGGCTCCCTGGGAAAATCAGTCAGGGTTGAGAGAAATACTTCCAATGGGACACTAAACATACATCTGTGCTGGCAGAATTTGACCTGTTTGACTAACTGAGCATGAATTCAGATAATTTTACCAAGTCATTCTGTTTAATTACATACTCAATTGTGTGTTACCATGTCCTTTTAAGCTACTATAAATGATTGAGAAAACATGTCAGAATCTGCCGCACATTTCCATAAGATAACACAAATTTTGTTCAAATAATTATTAGGAATCTCCAATACAACATCATCTCCAACAAGCAGTTTTCAGCAAACTGAACAAAATCAAAGTCAAAGTAAGTCAAAGAAAAATTTTGACTCAAATTTCTTTTATTATGTCAGGATGATTGGCAGAGGAGAAATTTTCAAAAATAATCTACCTTGTCAAGCAATTCACCAACATAGATTATGTTTAGAATGCATGGTATTAATACACAATAGTTTTATTTGTAGATTAGAAAAAATTTGTATATCATGCCAGAAACTAAATTAGCAGGATTATGTCTTCTTGGTTTTGAGGCACTGAGCTTCTAAAAGAGTCTCTAAAATGAACTGTTCATTCCTCTATAGAGGAATTTTTGCACCACTGAACTTTCTAGTTTCAAAATGGAGCATCTGACGGCTGTCCCTGTGTCATCTCCTGGGTCTCTTAGAACACTGCAGGCAAAGGAGAAAAAAAAGAACAAAACCAAGCCACCAAAAGAGAAAACTAAAGCCTCCAGAAGAAAACCATGGCTTTCTAATTTAACTCTGCTTATTCTCATACCAGATTTGCTCCAATACTGCACAGATCACTCTTCCTCCCTCCCACCTCACACTCTCCCAAAAGGCTTCTCTCTAAGTACAGCCTGAAAAGCAATCAGAATTTTCTTAGCTTCATACAAAAAAAAAAACCAAACAAAAAAAACCAACAACATGGATTCTGGAACTGAAATGCAGCTGGCAACTGCATCAAAATGAAAAGGGTTTTGCAGTACTTCAGTGGTGTGAGTTGTTAAAAAAGTAATATATATATACATATATANNNNGGTGTGTATTTGATATGAGGTACTTTTTGGCAACTCAGTTGCGTCTGGATTGCTGAATAGTGAGGCCTTCAATTTTAAATCCTTTTTTAAATCCTCCAAGTGTTTCTGGAGAAAACAAAACAAAACCCCCTTCTTTGACTGATAAACTTTACTAACAAATAAAAGCCAAAATTATATAAAGCAAGCAAATATTCAAGTCATATCTGCAGGGATTTTTTTTTAGGGTATTTTTAAATTCACTGCTTAGAGATGCCAACAGAAGCAGTAGGTTACTCATACAGCATTACAGACATTACCACAACTACTGCATCTGTTATTCTTTTAAAATATAAACCTAGTTAGCATAAGCTAAACTCAATTGCAAATATTCACACCCTTGACAGGATCACTAAAACCCCAATTATTGATTTAAATTAGACCTTAGGGTGAAATTATTGAAAGCACACACCATCTGTCCACCACAGTCCTTAAATGACAACATTAATTGCAGCACAGTTTAAATCTCAATTGCAGCATTCAGCTTACTGAGACCCATTAACACATACTCATGTTAAAATATTAGGCCAGTTGGAAAGTGATGGTGAAACTTGTTCTACAAGTCTAACATCCCTCATGTGTATTCCATAGATTGCTGAATTAATATCAATATTATTATTAAATATCCCACAACAAAACCAGAAAAACAAATCAAAACTGAATCTCAAACAAAAACAACCAACCAGATTAAAAAAACAAACAAACAAACCAACCACCTATAAACCTACATGGAGACCAAACTATACAATGAGGACGGACCAACAATGCCACAAAAAACATCCTGCATTCTATCTCATCTATATGAAATACAAACCACACAGATATCCAAGGCCTTCTGTTCCACAGTGTTTCAAGGACTTATGTCTCAGAAAAAAAAACAGAAATACAAAGCTGAGGAATATTGGTCAGAAGTCAAAGGTCAAACCTGTTGTAACAAAACAGTCTATTCAAGCACACACAGTGGTCCAATCTTCTTTAAGCAAAATCACCACAGTTTTATGCTAAAATGCCCCACAAAATACAGAAAATTTTGCTTTCAACAAAGAAGAGGTTGCAGTTACTATTTTGGAAGCACTTCTTTGAATGTGAACAAAATTTAAAATGCTTGTGTCAAAGATCCAGTTGTTTTTCTGGTATTCGTGTGAGAACTTCTTTGTGCTACAGAGGAATTACCCTGACCATAAATCAAGGCCACAGAGAGACTGATGTTCATGTGATTCTGATGCTGACATAAAAGCTAAGGCCAACCACAGGTCCAGCTTTGTGGGTACTCCCTACCTAACAACTTGCAAGTGTTATCATTTACTACTGCAAATCCAACAACAAGTACAGATTACACATGGAACAGTCTCTTCTCAAAGGCAGTTTGCAGTGGTTTTATTTTGTGTTGTGGTTCACTTCTACAACTACAAAAGTAATGGCAAATTTAAGTCTCTAAAGTGCAACTTGAGCATACTGAATTTCTCAAGTTAGATCTCTGCTTAATCACCACCACACGTGCACACACACAGTCACTGTCAATCCACAAACACAGCATGAGCAATGCTCCTCCTGTCCAGCAGGATGGCACACGTCCATCTGATTCAGTCCATCTCAATCCACTGCTGTGGCTCCTCTCCCACTGCTCTAGATGGAGTCAGACACTTGCTTTGGAGAACAGCTCTCAGTTTTGCAATGCCAGCTGTCCAAGCCAGCACAGCCCAGGCCACCAGCGTGCTGGGAGCTGCAACTGTTCTCAAGCACACCAATGTGACACGCCAAGGTTTGCCTCTGCACCACCTGTGTTTGGCACAGCCATAGTTAAAAGCTGCATACACAGCCAGGAAAACAAAGTCTGGGGAGGAAAAGCCACCATCTACATAATGACCTCTCAGCTTTCACACTTCAGCATTAACATGCTTGCCGTGTCTGGTTTTTGACTCCTGGAAGGTTGAAGATAAGTTTTACATGAGGAAAGAATGCAGAAAAAAGAAAAACAATCACCAGCAAGATTTAAAAAGCACAGAGATGTGTGGGGAGGGGAGAAGCAGTTGCTTTTGCACTAAAGTCAATTAATAATCTTCATTTCCCACTCTTCAAATATTTGATTGTTTGGAAGCCAGAATCCTCCATCTAACTGTTGTCCAAGGACTACAAATACCATGCTCATTTTGATGAGTTTTTCTTGAAGCTGTAAACATTTATGTTCTCTACAACATACAAATTCTACACTGAAAGCAAAGGATTGATTTGACAAAGGGAAAACTAGGGCAGTCTAGAGGACAGCTCATGAGAACTTTATTAATAGCATCCTGGATTATGCAGATTATTGTTAGCTATAAAATCCTCAATGTCTAAGCTGTACTGACTTCAAAAATATAAATCCCTCTGTATAAGTAAGTGGGAGCTATGTGAAAGACACTGACATTTGGCAATCTTTTCCTCTCCCATCCCCACAGGCTTTGAGACTGTTAGACAGAACAAGATGCCCTTGAAGCAGCCCACAGAACTCATGGAGGGAGAAAGGGAGCACTGAGTAGATATGGAGGTAATAAAATAACTACATTCCCTCAATTCCAGTTCACTGGTTCAAATCTTGACCTTATCTCATAAGGACAAAGAGTTTAATTAACCACCTGACTACATACAGATAAAGTTCATTAAGTAACAAACAACAGTAAAGCAATCAAGTTCAGAGAAGCTACACATTATGACATCAACTCCCAGAAAATTTCTTGTTTGCTTTTATTTCAGATTCAGTGATAGACAAATTTTTTCCAAGGTTTAAATATATTTATACACGTGCTTACTTCAGGCAAAAAGTACCTGCTCTGTGCACCCGGTCACACACTAACATCAGCAGATCTTTAACCCTCTAAAATAAAATAATTCTACTTCCTATCCAATAAAACCCTTATTTACAATTGACTCATACTCTGAGTACTATCTTGCTCACAACATGTCAATTCCCAAATCAGAATGAGTTGCATAAGGCTGCTGGCCATTAACTGACTTTGAAGACATTATTTTAATTTGGCAGCACCCATAACTTCTCAGTGAAGGAGAGTTCCTTACTCTCAACATATTTCTGCTACAGGTCCCCAGTAAATGTATACCAGAAAGCTTATCTTTAAAAAAAAACACTTAGTCCACTCAACAGAAATCCAAACCTCTCTCTCCTTACAGAAGCACAGGAATAGCTGAGATTTTTTTTTCCTCTCATTTCTGTTCTTCAGCCAAGTATTCAGACCTATTTCCCTCTCTTCTCTCTTGATTTCAAAACACCAAATGCTTCAGCCACTGTCTTCTTTCTCTTCCCACGGAATACACCCCAGGAATCCTAAACAACGTGTTTGTTTTCTTCTCTCAACCTGGTGAAACCTACTCCCCTCACTCCCACAGAAAAACTGCTGGACAAAGTGAGAAGAGGCATTCAACAGGCAGCTCTGAAACGTGGATGTGGTCACCTACATACACACCCAGTAGCAGGATAAAAGGAGGCTGCAAGCAACATATATACACTGCAAGCTCCTTGATGCTTTACAGGTAAATATGACTCAAGACACCAGAGAACACTACTGAGAACTAAATGGAAATGCTACATTTCCTTTCTGCTTACCTGCAGTCATCAAAGGTCGACCCAGGAGATGAAAGTGCAAGTTGCTTGCGCAGCTCATCCCTCTCTCGAGTCACCTGACGGAGCTGATACAAGATGGTCTCCAGCTTCTCGCTCATCTGTCTCGTGTCTATGACAGGTGGTGGAGATGATGCTTTACCAGTCGTACCTGTCCAAGACAGAAATAAATGGTAGTGAGAGAAGTCCTCAAAAGAACAACACAACTTCACTGGAGAAGTGCTGTTAATTTAAAAAATCCTGTGTTTTTGGTTGCAGAATCCTGTTCAAAAATGAAACAAGTCATGGAAATTTTTGTGAGTTGACGGAAGAATAACTCCAGTCAGAGCCATGCTAGACCATGCTAGGTCCTATGTTGCAAGTTAAGTTTCCATGAGTAGATTCCTTGCTCACTAACGAACTCAGAAGTGGCCTAGAAGGCAAGGCAAGTTTGCAGTAATGATTGCTAACACCTCCGAAACTACCATAAGGACAGAAGTCACAGGCAAAAAGGTTATTTCCAATAAAGAACCATGTTCAGGCTTCTAAAAAACAACAACAACAACAAAAAAAACCAAACCAAACCAACCAACCAAACAAAAACAAAACAAACAAAAAACAAAAACAAAAACCAAACAAAAAACCCAAACAAAAACAAACAAACAAACAAAAAAAACAACAACCAACCAACCAAAAACAAACAAATAAAAAAGAAAAAGGGGGGGGGGGGCGGCAACATTCACCCTTCACCCACATCAACTTTACCCCAGCAACACTGAACTGCTACAGCACAGATCTTGTCCTCTTCCTTTATCTAGCAGCATGAACATATTCTGCTGTGTGCTACAGCCAACATTTCTTTTTAATGCAATTCTGTGCTTTCACGTCACAGTTTTTCAGTCTAGTACATTAAGTTAAAGATTTGATTTGCCAACAAATGATGAAAAACTCTTAACAACACTGGCTAACACATAACACACACATTGCAATCACTGCAACTGGACTACACGTCAAATTTCCTCTAAGGAGCAGTCATACATTTAAAGCATTTTGTGGGGCTTTTTAATTCCCAGATTTCCTAATATCAGAGCAGAAGATGATGCCTATCATCTTCTCAGAGAGCAATACCATCAAAAACATATAAAGAAGGAAAGAAACAAATTGAAAGATAAAAATGTCAGAATATGTGTTCATTTGGAATAGTCTGGACACATCAACGAATGAGGGATTTCATACACTAGCTAAAGGGTAAAGGCAGAAAAACCAAATTCAGTTGCTGACAAGCTGCATGATCTTTGGTAAATTCAATGGCAACATCATCTCACTTGAGCTGACACATCAGAGTACAAAAATTCCCTTCTCTTTACAGAGAAGTTCAAAAGCTTGTGTCACCCTGGGGCTGCTTGCAAGCAAAACAGATGAACAGGATGCAAGAGGTCAGGAGGAAGGAGGAGATGAATCAGGAAGGCTGATGTGCCTTACATGGAGAAAAGAGCATTGGATTAAGTTGCCCATCATTAACATCAGGTTATCTCCAGCCACAGTCCTGTGGACAACACCTGCTGTGCAAACCTACACCTGCATCCAGTGCCTGTCCTGGGAATCTTTAAACACAGTAAAAGCAGGCTGGAGTTATATTTCTTCTCCTCCTTCTTCTACTTTCCTCCCCCCACAGCTCTGACAGCATCTGAGTGACAATCTTCTTCAGGCAAGGAGAATGTGTGCACAGTCCTGTAACTGTGCCAAGCAAGAAAAGTCTGCTTTAAATAAAGACATGCTAATTAGCCTTAGGAAACAAGCTTTCTTCACTAATGTGGAGGCATTTGTCTTAGTACCAGGAAGGGTTATTTTTCATTAACTTGACAATTTTTACAAGCACATCAACAGATACTTTCATCTCTGCAACGATATTGTTGACACACAGTGTCAGCCATAAGATGTATGGCTGTCTGGTGCTGTAGAAACACAGATCAGTATGATCTGGTTCTTCCCACTCTTATCCTTAAAAGAAGACCTTAAAGTTTATCTTTGCTTGATTTACTAACAACTTTACATTTTCAATACTTGGTCAAAGGGCCTTATAAAGCTTAAATCAGTTTTCTGAGTGCCTATAAAACAAACACCTTCAGTAAAGACCTTTCTTGTAAGAAAAATTGCATATTTCTTTCCTTTAGAAGAGCTTTTATAGCTGAATACTAAAATACTTTTATTGCAGCTGACTTCTTGATGCAGCAGAAGAAAAGTGACCTGTGCTTCCAGCTTTGTATTCTTTTTCCATCTGACTGCCTATTTTTTACAGAAGTACTTCCTTTCTGCATTTTAACTGCTCAAATTGGTCTTAAAATATATAAGCCTGAAGGCTAAATCTCGGTTATTAAATTATGGCACCTTTCAGTAGCTCACTTACTTTCTCAGACAACCTGGATTTCTGAAAAGGCATTTAAGCCTCACAACTCATTTTTGACAAAGCTGCACTTAGGTTCTGAGAACTCAACTGCTTGGGAGTCTCCTCGTGGCCAACCTCCAGGTGAGCAGCACTCCACCAGCTCCGGAGACTGCTGAGAGCAGGGACTGAAGAGATGATGTGCCCACACAGAAAAACAACTGCTCAGCTAGCTTTATATTTGGGGATGGAATAGCATAGTTTCTGAATGACAGCAGAACATTTTAAAAGAAACAGGCTGGAAAACTTATTAACCTGACCAAAATGTACCATAATGCCAAATGAATACAATGCTGAGGTGGGAAAATGGTTATACCAATGTATAAACAGCTAATTTTAAGAAATACCACTAACACATTCTGAGTTATAATAAACTCATTAGTCTTTCAGAAATGCACCTGCATCACAGATTCAACTAATTCAATCTGTCACCAGCTATGAGCATGTCTAAATTTTCATTTATAATAAACTATTTTTCTTGAACTCATAAATTTGTGCCCCTCCTTGCTTGGAAACAAATACGAGAGTATTCATTGTACAGTCAAACCTTTTTCATTGTTTTCTTTCATAAAAAAATAAAATCAACAGGGATGTTCAGAATATTGTTTCCTTGTAGTCTTGTAAATCATCACAGAAAACGTTAAAAAAATACCTGCAAGATGTACTGCAAAGCATGATCAACAGGGTTTCTGCCCAAGCTAGGGAAGCAGTGAAGAGTAAAGACTTATGCCTGCTGCAGGAAAAGGCATTTTAAAATATTTACTGTCTTTCAATAATGTATGAGGACTAGAACAGGATTAGATATCAGAATTTTTTATTTAGATACATTTCTTCAGATATATCTTTTGAAGTGGTCTTGGAACAGCAGAGGACACAAAACAGAACTGCATGCAGGTAAAATAAAACATTAGTAAAAACAAACAGCAGTACACTGAGAAAAGGAAACTAAAAGGTAAAATAATGAACTGTGGAAACAGTTTCATCTGACAGACAAAACCTAATAGGTTATGAAAGCAGTGAGGATCATGTAACATGCAAGGACAAGAGAAGGGATGGCACTTCAGTACACAGTTTTAGTGCAGAATATAACAAGCTAAACAAGGCCAGCAGCATCTGAAACAAACTTTCAATTTCAGTAAGTTTCCGACTACAGAAAGAACAGGGCAGTTATTCTAGAAAGGTCAACATAAAAGAAAATCTACAACCTAACAGTCAAAAATAGCAGCGGGGATAGGGTGAGGAAGGCAGATACATCAATAGGAAAAGTCCTTGCAGAACTTTGCTGAGGTAAAATACAACTGAGAGTAAAACCTGTTACTGTGACCAGGGAAAATAGAGCTGAAGCTTCTGGGTTTGAATACACAGTAGCTCCCTGGCTCAAACCCTTTGCCAGGCTTGCAGCTGTGTGCTGGAAGCATGACCTACACAAACAGGTCCAGTCTCAACGTCACTGGTTCACTGACTGCGGTCACCTGCTGCATGTTGACCAAGGGGGTGAGTCCTTCACATCACCTCCGGCAGGAGCTGTGAGCACAGGCTCATCATATCACTTTACAGCCCCAAAAGAAAACTTCTGACATTAAAAGGATTTCCTAAATGTGCACACTAATAAAGGGCCTCAGGGAGCAGTGAAAGACACTGTGCTCTACAAGTGCTGTCTGGAGTCCAGGAGATGGGTATTCACACACTGTATTTTCCTTGAAACCATTACAGACCAACCAAATCTTCACAAATTCCTCCAGGGAGTTGCCAAATGCTAAGAAGATACTGTAGTGTGTGAAATAACACGAAGTGGTCAGTTATTCATTAGTGTTTCTCTCACCACAGCCCCTTCTCCAAGACTGCATCAGTATAAATGAGCAAAGTGAACTTTATAATTGTTACTGTTCCATTTTTTGAAACGTGGCATGATGTCCACTGAATAATCTTGAGTACCTCTTAAGTGACAGAAGTTGAGAGAACTCTGGTGTCCCATTTTCAGGCAGCTATGGTTTGACATCAGTCATGCCCAAAGAAGACAAAAATAACACAGTAAAGCTGTATTATTATTACTTAGGAGGGGATGGTTACTAACAAACACACTGAAAATTAGAGAGATTAGGGATCAACTCCAGAGAGAGCTACACAGATTCTGAACAGAGTAAGAGAGTGAAATTACTTTAGGTATGTGGAAGAGTGTGTTCATTTCCCAAGTTGAAAGTCTTGTTTCCAGTAAACTAAAGGGGTATTTTTCCACATAGGAAATAAATATATATGAAGAGGTTTCATTCAATCATTGAGACCAAATTTTACAGGCAAAGGACTTCCTCTGGTGAGGAGGTGGAATGTCAAAGGCAATTAATGCAGTGGAGAAAAGGAGTGATGCAGTGTACTGCTAGTGTTCATAGGACCTTTTCTTATTCATTCACAGCCTTCCAACAAGTGTAATATTATCATTTGTTCCTTTGCCAGTATGTGCAGTTGAGGTGTTTTTAGCAAATACAAATTTTGTTTTAGTAAAAAAACAAAGGCAAAAACAAACAAACAAAAATCCAACCAACCAACTAAAACCCAGCAATAAATACAATGGAGATTGCTATAGGCTGTCAGGAGAGAAATAAATAACTCTTTTAAGGCAAGGACAGAGTGTTCATCTTTGAGTGACTGAGCATCATACGCCACACCTGCAACTGAATAGTTTCTGTGAACAGTGAAAACAATTACTTTGTTATATACAGTTGTATAAAGTATGAAGCAATAAAGTGACATCACAACAACATGAAAGGACACTTGTCAAAATGGCCAACAAAAAAAATGGAGAATGAAAGACTAGGCATTGTTGGGAAGGAACCTAATGGGAGGGGAATAATGTTTGCTCTGGAGTAAAGAATAAGAGGGGAAAAAAGGTTTCCAAACCTTTAAAGCTCTCAGATTAAGCAACTTGAACTGCAGTTAGTGAAAAACTACCCGGGCAAAGTTGGACAAGCTTGCTGGAGACAGATATATGATCATCTGATGGCTGCAAGAAAAAGATATAAAATTGTACATTCGATGGTGGTGTTTGTCACAGACTGCAGGGGGGTTAAAACTAGATGACCTTGAATGACATTTCCAGTCCAAACTGCTCTATGATTCTGTGTAAGTTACCACAGGAAAATGCAGCACAGTGATAGGAATAGAGAAGAGTAAGGAAAAAAACCATGATGAAAAAGTGATACCATTTGCAAAGAACTGAACAGCTGCAAAGGTAATAGATTGATAAAAGATAAAGGTGATAATATGCAATGTGGAATGATGAGGATTCAAGATTGACAGCTGTAATCAAAGGAATGCAAAGAGATCTGGCTGTAGAAAGAAGAACTTTATATATGTGAAAAGATGAAAGGTCTTTTCCAGTCTAAAAGTCCTCTAATTAGGAACTCAGTATATTTTCAAAGAATGGAAGAGTACACAATGCCTTTCTATTAAAATGTCACAATAAAAACTATTACAGAGGATCTTCCCAGAGCCATAGTCTGTATTCTGCATGCAAACTGCTAGGTTCCGTTAAACAACAATTCTTAAAAACAAACAACACAAAACAAAACACAAACGTGTGCATTAAGGAGGAAAGGAAACCTCACATTTTAAAGCACTAAAGGAAAACTTTGAAGCTTCATTATGTTACTAGGAGAGGTAAAAAATGGCTTGATTCTAGAAACCATAACCCTGTTGTGGCATCAAATGACTAAGTGCACTATAGAAATTGGGACTTTTTCTGTTTAAATTTTTTAGAAAGAGGGACTTGATTCTGTGTTCTGTTCCTCCCTATTATCACGACTGATCGAGTGGGAAAGTAGTCAGCTACTGTCACATATAGCTCTGCTACTGGTTTTGTGCAATTCCTAAGTGACACTGCTGTTCCGTGCTTGGCACAACAGGCACTGAATCCCCAGAAATAATTATCCTGATGTCAGAGACACAGGATTGTAGCTCCAGTCAAAGAGTTTGCTGGGCATAGGGAGTGGGCAGGAGAAGGATGCTTCTATTTGCACACAAACCTCTTTGTCATTAGCCAAGGGCAAAGCAAAAGGGAATACAGGGAGAGACCATAACAATGTAACAAGGATTAGTTCCTTTGAGGGGATGAAGATAGGGCTGAAGAATAGTGACAGCATTACACTATTAGAGTAGTTTATATTGGACCTCTTTTGGAAATAAACCACCAATATTTACTCTCTACACCAACAAAACTACCTACTTTACATGTACAACATACACTTTATAAACACATGGGAAAGAAAACAAAATAAGCAAAAGAGAAAAAATAAAATACTGCCATCTAAATTAATTTTGAATAGCAAAGAAAAGATGAAAGACATGTTGTCACTTAGCATTTTTATTTACATACAGATGAAAATTAAAAAGGCAGATACAATTATGAAGCAATTTCCTTTCCAAGGCTGCTGACCTGCTGTTACAGAGGTGGGAAAACTATCTTTTAAGAACAATCATCTTAGCACTATTTAAGATTAGTTCTTAGATCAGGGTCTTTTTCTGACAAGTAAGGCCACTGTTATACACATCAGCTCCATGAATTAACTCAGAAACCCAGGATAAAAGGAAAACAAATACTATCATCACCATTTCACAACTTCCTGGCTTACTTGGAATTATTTCAGGAAAAGATCATTTAATTAAGAGTGCTGGCAGCAGAAACCATCTCCAGCAATAGTCAGGGTAAGTAAGACTGGGAAGGGAAGATAAAGCACATGGACATACCCTTCCCTAGTTACAGTTATGAACCATAGAATCCAATGACTACAAATGAAAGACTGTATTATCTGTCCTAAATAAGTTGATGCTAAGACTAACTCTGATGATTTATCTGGGCATAACCAGTAGCATCAAAACCTTTCTTATTTCTCCTGAAAACTCAAATATGTCAATCTGCTTCTGAGATGCTTGACACACAGAAGCAAGGTATTCACTGAAACCAGAGTTTTGAACTCAGGTATAATAAAATAGATCTGTCCCGTGAGAAAGGTCTATGTGAATGGGGATCTAAAAATATTCATTTATATACATGTGTGCATACAACTATCCATTTCAAACTGAACATATTCTAAAGCTTACATTGTCTCCAAACCAAGAGCTATTTACCTTATTTCACTGAGACATTCATTTCACAGACTAAAAACTTACCACTCTCGCTGGACAGAGTTACCCTTGTGAAAATGATTTCAGTGGGATGGGGACAGAGGAGGGGGAAGATGTATGTGAAATTCCTCAAGTCCTACAGCACCTCAGTGTCTGTTTGGATTCCATTTGAAGAAGTCATATGAAGCCTCAGGGGTCCTGGCATCAAAGTGGTTTTAGTTATGATGGTTTGTCATTCAATAAATTAGTCACTATTAAAATAATCTGACAGTAGCTTTGAAGCAACTTGTAAACACATCTATTAGGATATGCTGGTCATTAAGCAACTTTTCTACTGATACTACATCACCTAAAAAATATTGCCTCTTGCAGAACAACATGTGAGGGTGAGAAAGTGTGGGAAAACTCACACTCAGTAATAAAAAGTCCATAAACACACCATAAGATAAACATGTCAGCTTCCAACAAAGAATCCCTCTGCCTGTTAATTTATTAAATATTAAATTCCTAACTCACACAAATCATTTGACTAAAACAAAATTATGGAGAATAGTAAATCACAAGTTTTGTTCTATAGCAGGGCACTTAATTTTCAGGTTATAAATAATTTTATTTCTGCACACTCCAAAGGCATGTATTAAGGCATGTATTCTGAGGAGAGCCCTTTATGTTAAATACACAAATTCAAATCTAGTACGAGCTTCAATCTCTTAAAATATGAATAAAATAGTTTTTGCAAAGGAACATACACACACAAAAATATTTAAGCGTACCATTCCTTTTTAAAATCACAAACACAGAATTAGAAAGGACTACCTGAACTTCTCTTACCTCAGCCATCACTTCACCCCATTATCCCACAAACTTACTAGATTTCACTTCAGGAGAACTTCCATCTTTGGGATGCTCCCTTTTGAGTTTGGTTGTCCTCAAAATTTAGCAACTTTTTTTTTTTTCCCCTATTCCCAGCCCAAATTTATTCACAGCAAGTTACATCTACCCTTCCTTCAAGCAACAGCAGACAAGCGTGATCATGATTAAAATCAAAGTAACATGTCACAGCTTCCTCTACTTTCAGCAAATGGTTCAGTCAACAACAAAATCTCGTTCCTGCTTGCTGGAGTTAAAAGTTCAGCTCAATGATTGCAACAGATGTCAACTTCCATCCTTAAACAGTCAAGTGACTTGGCTGGTGCTGTCAGGGAAGTCCACAGATGTCTGACCCAACACTGCAACTTTAAATATACAAGAGCCTGCGTTCCCTCTCCAAGGCAAATTAGCTTTACACGGACCTCACAATAGAAGGCATTTGTGTAAGGAAAGATGAGGAAAAGTGACAGCTAATAGAGCTCGCCCAAGATCATCTTATGCACAAAACACCTCCAATTGCGTTTCTTTTACCTCTTATTTTTCCTTTGAGTATTTTGTCTTTCCCAAGGATTTTAAAGACAAAAATACATACACGTATACACATATACATCTCTTTTTATAGGCACAGACTCGTATGAACCCAATGTTTCCATTTTTACATCATTTCACTAACTCAAAGTGTAATTACATCATTTAATGTATTCAAATGTAATAGATACTACTGGCAACAACTGCAGCCCTTCATGAAAGGGCTTGGCTTGCACTGCACAAAATAAGTATACTTTTTCCTGATGAAGATGGATGGTTACATCTTAAAGTTCAACCTCCTTGATTTTATGACCAGAATATCCTGATCCTTCCCAGGGGCAACCTCAAAAACTTGTTCTCCCAGCTCCCAAAAGACACACTCAACAAGTTGTTATAATAATACTTTACTCACCAATGCTGCTCAGAGAACTGCTGCTTTCAGAGTCAGAAGGCATTATGGACAACACACTGTAAGTAGACCCTAAAATCAAGAAAATAAAGACAGTATTACTTTTTACCCCTTTTCCTCTTCCCAAACTAAGCTAATGATCCATTTCCTTGATATTGTAGATGCCAAATGCACTAAATTAGAGAGAACACGCATCACTGAAACATGAAAATCTAACAAGTAAAGCATAATATGTAAATGAACATTGCACTGTGCAGGGAATAAAAAATCATTTTGGATGAAAGGGTAAAAATGAGTTTAGCAAAATATTGAACTAATACATTGGTTATTTCAGATACAGTGAAAATACAAAGTTTCATGTCTATAATAGGAAGATTCTGAGTGACACCTGTGACAATAGTCATAATTTATTTTGGTTTCTTATGGTTTTACATTCACTAGCTCATAATTCATTGTGTAACTTATTTGTATTCTTATCCTCAAACTTCATTCAGACTTAAACACGTCATTTCATTTGTAAATAAAATTTGCTTCCATCTTTTTGCAACTTTCAGTATCTAATCTTAAAGCAAGGACTTACATCTTTTCATGTATTAATAGATTAATAGAGACGCCTTTCAGTTCAGCAATTTTAGGAGTATGCTCAATTTTACTTACCAGAAGAACTAGAAAAACAGGTCATACCTCAAAACATTAACTGAACAGCTCCCCCATCCCTCACAGACAGGATTAACACACCACAGCAAAGACAGGGAATGATTTGAGACCTCTCCTCACAACAGCCAAACTCAGATAGTTTCAACACTTTCAGGAGCTGACTTTCCTATTGTATCTCCTTTTTATAATCCAGTATTTATTTGTTCCTTTCTTCTAGTTTCTTTGAAATGAAGTAATGAAAATTGAAATGATTATCTGTATGGATCTACCTTTGAAATAGACTGAAGGAAGGACAGGCTAGAAAAGGAGAAAGAAATCCTAATTTTTGCTCATCTCCTCAGCTTCTGACTAGAAAAAGACATGACATCTGTAACTACTGTGGTGTTAGATGAAGGAAAGGCAAGTAATAATAAATAATTTTATTAACAACACATCTGATAAACATACCACTGGTACACTGGTTGCCTTCAGAAAAAGATCTGCTGGGCACTTTTCCTTCCATTTCAAACATTTTCAAATAATAATTTAGGCTCTATTCCTATTTCCTTGAAACTTATTGAAGGCAAAATAATTTCTGCATTAATTTTATTCAACCTCCATACATGTTCAAACTTTTATGATCTGCAGTATTTCTTGCAGTCTGGACTTAGATAAGAATCATAAGGAAAGATGAAAAAATCAGATCAATGTATTTAATAAAATAGAACATCTTTATGACAGACAATGTCTACTGAGACTGCATCAAAACTGCATGGGACTCAAGCACAACAAAATCTTGTGCCAAGAAATTTGATTATGCTCAGCAATTTAAGGTAAAATTGCCCAGTTCCTCTGAAAGATTACATGGAAGTAAATAAAGTTGTACTGACTGCTAGTTGTTTTCACTTTTAACAGTGAAGAACGAAGACTTAAAATCTCATCTTCTTAATTGATCTCGCTTTTATTTATCCTCAAGACACACTGATCCTCTCTGTGTTCTTTTCCTGCATTCCACGCCAGAGCCAGCACTTCAGACAAGTTCAGATCTGCCTTCTCAGGCAGAAAGGTTTCCTGAAGCTGACTTCATCAATGGAGAAACATGACTCTCCACAGTGATGGTCTTGAAACATTAACTCACATTTGTAAACACGAGCTCCAGTATGTGTGGCATGTTATCATGAAACATACAACCTTGAAGAGGGGAGGAATCATCTGACCCATTCATAATTCCTCACTTCCAACAACAACCACCAAACAAAAAAAAAATTAAAAAAAAAATAAAAATCTAGCAGCATTTGTCTGGTTTGCATTTGTTTTTGACCTACACAAGATATGAGTTTGTTAAGTGTAACATGTGCCACCTCTGTCATCAGAAGCAGTAGTAGGAAGCATTAGAAACAATAACCAGAGGACCCTACACAGCTTTCACAATATTAAAATTCCTCTGTAAGTACAGTACTGATACATAACCATGTATGCAATCCAGGCTAAAGTGGCATCATACTTGGTGTGTTCTGCTTGATCAAACCAACAATGTGTCATTGGTACCTACAAATGCTTCAAGACAGAGTTTCCCCACTCAACTGGAAGTCTCCTCACACAAGTGAAAACACTCAAAATCATCCCAGTAGCACTTCAGGTACAGGTAAAAAGGCACAAGTCTGTTTATTCATGAGCTACACAGCCATGGTATTTTGAGAGATTTGCTGCAAAACCGCACACTCCAACAACAATTTTCCACTTTATTTCGTATTCTTAACACTTTCTGACTGTCCATCTTCTCACATAGCACAAAAAATAAGATCAGAACATTAAAACCTAATAAGAAGCCATGAATACTTTCTTAGGTAAATGTTGAGAGTGCTTCACACATAGGAGTGCACACACCTTTCACCACACTTCTCTAAATATTTGACTTTTTTCTGCTAGTATTCACCTTGCATGCTGAAGTCCTACAGTATTAAAAGTTATTACATTTAATCTCAATTCATTGGTTTATAACAACTGCTGATATGTTCCTAAAGTTCAAAATTACAACTTGAAATTACAGGATTTTAAGAAACACAGTAGAATCTACTCATACTTAAAAATAAAATCCCCCTCAAAACAAAAATAAACAACAACCAGCCAAACAAAAACAACCAAACCAAAAACCAAACCAGTCTTTTACAGATACAGAGAGGGAAAATAGCATAAGCACCCTGTCTTTACATGGCAGACTTGCTTTCTTTGTTACTCATCCAGCCATAAGCTTTGGATCAGTTCCTGGCTGTATTAAACACCTTTGGCAGAGCACAGGGACTTAGAAGCTGCTGCAGTATATGCTTGAGTACCTTAAGAATCTCATTTCCTTCTATTTTCAACAATTAAAGCAAGCCAAATTTCTTTAAGTTATTACTGTCTTTATTAATCAGATAACAGGAAGACTACTTAAACCTCACTAATTCAGGAAAGGAAGCTTCATTGTGGAAAGCCACCTTCAGGGACAACAGAGAACTGTGTTCCAGTTTGCCTTCATCTTTCACACCACAGCCAAACAGAAACATTGACACATTTTCCTTATTAAGAGAGACAATGATGGCAGAGGGTGGAAGTGGTGGGAAGGAATAAAAGAAAGAAGAGTTGCATGTCCTAAGAAGATACCAACTATCTAAATCTGCAATATCCTCATCAGCAATGCCAGTTCTAGACTGATGTAATTAAATTGTTCACATAAAATTAAAATTGAACACTTCTCTCTTCTGTCTTTCTAAGTTCTGAATTGTGAAACACCGCACGACATTGGCCATCACCTGTACTTCAAGGTGAGGCTAAAAAATCCAAGTCAGATAATCTCAAAGCAAAGCCTCCAAAACAAGCTTGCACTTGATATCTGTTTTAAGAAAGCAATATAAAGGATCAAGTATGATTTCTTCTGGGACATTATTGAATGACTTCTGAGAAAAAAAAACAAAACAAAAAAACAACAACAACAACAACAAAAACCAACCAACCAAACAAAAAACCAACCAACCAACCAGCCAAACCAAAAAACCAAACAAACGAAAAAAAAAACCCAAACAAAACAAAAACAAAACAAACAAACCCCAAAACCACAAACAAACAAAAACAAAACAAAAAAAATGCTGTGTCTAAATTTCATAACAAGGACATAAGCTGACAGTCAGAACTGCCACAGCTGCATAGGAATCTCATCCTCCTCCATACAAATACACGTACATATATGCAGGCTCTGCTCATAGCTCTAAAGTGCAGTGCATCAAAAGGCACTGTAGTGGCAAAGAAAGACACAAAAAATTCATTACACATATGCTTTCAATCCTCCTTCTCCCCCATATCTATAACCCAACTCAAAGAAGGCTATTCTGTCTTCTAAACTCTTCCATATTGATGAAATAACTGCGTAGAAACAAGAACTCCCTCAGATAAACACCTTCACCAGAGGCCAAAGCAGCAGGTACCCAGACTCTGCTGCAGTGTGTGAAGAACCAGGGCTTTATTCAACGAGCACTAGTTGTTCCATCCCACAGCATGGGGAGCACTGTGATCTCATACACAGCTCTTTAAGGATCCATCTCCGAGGATTGTATTTCAACCCGCAGTATGGCAGAGTCCTAAATTAAGCATGTTTTCTAACCAGGAACACTTAGCTCATTGTAGGACTGAGCCTGGAAAGAGCACTTGGCAAAAATGATCTTTTGCTACACATCTCTGTTAAAGGGTGATATTAAACAAGCCTCCACACTCCCCAGTAGCAAATTTCCATTGTTAATTAAACTCTGTTCTTCCTCCCACCTGCCTTCTCAGTACAATGACTGCCAGTTGATTCAACTTCTTGCCGGCAAACGGTTTTTCTGATGGAAATCTGATGACCGGATGAGAGGGCAGCATGACAAACATGGTTTTATCCATATCTCCATGCACCAAATCAAAGTGACTTTGGCAGGACTCCTGCCTGCTGGGGGATGGAGCAAGAAAGTTTGATTGAAACTGGAAATGACCCAGATTGCAAGGTTCCCACTGCCTTTACAACAAACAAAACTGCCCAAGTAGCTTAAGACCACATGGATCTCCCATGCTCTACCTGTGATGCTCTGCTTTGCAGCTACTCCTGCAGAAACCACGAGACATGGTCATTTCTTGCAGGTTTTCAGATGCTAAATTCTGACCTCATACAAAACCTTCAATTGGTTATTTGTTTCCATCCATGTCAAACATTTGAGATGTTTCAGTCATTTACCATTAAGGATATGAGTAACTGCTAGAACAGAAGTATAAACTTAGCAGTGACTCTTCCTCATCTGCTCTTCAACATGGCTTTATTACTTATTCTGTACACCTATTTTAAGGACACGATGAAAATTAAATGAACATGAAATGGCTTTTTAAACAATCAAGCGGATTAAAAAATCCCATTTTTGTATTTGCCAAATGCCTCAGCCTCTAACAGTTTCACAGAAATGGTGAGGGTCAAAATGTTTAATTTTCCTTTTCGGTGGAAAAAACTTTTTACAACAACTTATTAATGAAATAATAAGATATTAAAAGTTCAGAGTTGGAAATTACAGATACTTTATTGCTTAAGCAGTCCTTGAATTCTAAGTGATTAAAATACACTCTTGTTAAGAAAAGAACACTTCACACATGAATCAGGACTTTGGTGCCTTTCTCCGAAACATTTTGTAAAAACCAGCACTGGAGAGAGAGTAAAGTGAAGCTAATTTTGATTTAATATGACAATTTCTGCATAGGTTTAAATTCAGAAAAGTTAAGCAACCTGCCTGAGGCCACAGACATCAGCAAAGAAGCCCTGAATTCAGATGGTTAAGTTTCTAGTTGTCAGTCATACAAGCAGTAAAACATCTTATCTTGGGCTGTTAAGAACAACACTGGACAAATACCTGTAAAATTCCCATTTTCTGAGCAACATGTTCAAAACACGTCCCAGTAGAATAAACCTACAGACAGATTTTTGTAAAGACATTGTTACGTGTATCCTCTCTCACAGCATCTGCACTCACAGCTACAGATTTTTTTTCTTCAGCTGGGAAGCAATGCACTAAGTTATACTGCAAAGAATTTACCATCTGTCTTGAAGAGGAATCGAAGCCACTGGACTATTATTGCACCTTATACTACAGAGTGAATTCTGAAAGGAAGCAGACAATGGTGGGGCCTTCAAGGACAGCAGTGAGAAGGATAAAAGGAAAGGGCAAGAGACAAGAAAACAAGGTAGCCCTTTTTATCTACATCATCACTTTTTCATTAAGACACATGTGCTGCTGTCCACATACTTTAGTAGAATTATTTTTTCTTCCTTACTGTATTCTGATCATGGGGTCAAATCATCCTTTTTTCACAAAGTGCAGAAACTATTAAAAATCTTGACAGATCTCAATTTGCATTGCCTGAGCCACAAAACAGCCATGCTGACAATGCTTCAGCTGACAGAAAGACCATGCTATTTTGCAACAGAATCACAGAATATTCTGAGTTGGAAGGGACACACAAGGAGTTCAACTCAAGTGAATGGCTCATGCAGGGATTGAACCTGTGACCTTGGCATTACTGGCACCATTCTCTAACCAACTGAGCTAATCTCAGGGTTATGATGCTCTAACAGTGTCCTAAAGAAGTGTCCTAAAGAGGTGGGACAGAAGTAATTTATAAGAGCAAAATTACCATGAAGTTTTATTAGCAGGGTAGTGACTATTATCAATCAGTAACTGGAAGCAAAGAGATACAAAGCCTTATGATTCCTTAAAAAAAAAACCAAACAAACCCACACCCAAGTATATCAGGTCAGCTGGAAATAATACCCTTTTCTACCCTCCAATCTTTCATTTCTTTCTTTGCAATTTATAAAACGACTAATTTAATCTCTTGCACTCTGTGAAACCACATCAGAAGTTATTAAACATATCTACTGGAGCAGTAGGAGCAAAGACGAAATCATAATTGCTGCTGTTATTACTTATTCAAAAAGTCCTCCAGCAATTCAGGTTCTGAACCAGAAACAAATGCTTTGCCTTTGTGCTTTTTGACTGGGATGGCTTTCAGCTGCAGTTTGTCTCCAACAAGGTTTCACCTGGGAACTGCAGCACTGAATGCCCGTGCCCTTCTCTTACAGCAGATCATTCAACCACACAGGTGATGAGTTTTCAATAGTTATTTTAAGGCTAAGAGCAACATACTTTGCCACCATGAAAATATTAGCATGTAAACTTCAATTAGTCATGTTGGTAAAAGAACAACTTACAGTTTGTACACTTGCACACATTGTTTTCACTGCTAATTTTTTTACAAGAGAAATGTGTATTTTTATGGGCCGATGTGCCAAAGGCAGAGAAATAAATAACTGATTAGGGATTCTTTAACCTTACTATTTACTACACATAGGAAAAAGTTGCATTTAAAGTCAGGTCCCAGTAAAAATTCAATACAGGTAGGTGAAACAAGTTGTCACATATTTCAGCTCATATGGATTATACAGGTGGCTCTTGTGTTACTATTAATGAAGCAGTGGTGTCTTCTGTTTTAAAAAATGATGTGGCATTACAGCTGACTACCTTACCAAACAAATAGAAATATATTTTCTATTACTTATTTTTAACACAGATGCTTTAACAGTTCCCATCAATGTAATCTGGGGAAACCCATCCCAATCCACCAGTAAAAAGGACAGTGTATCCATTTTTTTTTCACTTCTAGCCATCAGGAACATTACAATTGTTTGCTGGATTGTGTATGATAAACCAAAGGCAAAAATAAAGAAAAAAAATATTAAACATAATAACACTTTCCATATTCTGACAAGTTTCTTGAAATCTCAAACTGTTTCTCTTTAAATTATCTACTTAATCTAGATTACTCACTAAATTACACATAAGAGGATATAATTAATTTTGTTCACTAAGGAAGAGAGATGTAAATTTTCATTAAACCTCCCAGTTGACCAAAATGCAGTAGAGGATGTTCACCAATTCTTTTCCCTCTAGGAAAGGAAAATGGGCAATGTGGGGCCTGAATCCCCCTGGCAGGCATGTGCTCCTTCAGTTCTCCATCTACTCAGTGTCCATCCACATGTCACTCTGACCATACTCTGCGTATTCCAGGTATTGCTGAAGGGCCCACTCACAGGTGATACACCAAGTTACATGTCATTATTTGGGCTGGGAACAGACAGCCCTTTGAATAGCCTTCCCTTTCATTACACTTTGACAGAAACAGTATTCCTGAATACCTTCAAATTCCCTCACTAGCTTCTTTGAAGCTTCTTTTAACCCCAGAAAATAATATGTCTTGTTCCTAGCACAATAACCAGTGCTTAAAGCTCGAAGGACCTGTTGGTTGTCCATTATTTTACAGGGAAAGCTCATTTGCAGCTGATCCCAGAAGATTTAAGTGAAAGGAAACTGCGTTCGGACAATAGCTGTGCTATGCAGTCAAAAGCAAGAAACTTTTGTGGGAAGAAGGTAGCAAATATTAAACATCTACAAATGCATTCTTCATTGGCAACAGTTGTCTTAATTTGCAACAGTGACAACTAAGAAGTTCAAACTTCATTTAATTTGCCGAGATATACACAAGGCTTTCTAGCGTATAGTTTCATCAAATAGTTGTACAGTCAGGTAATATGAATGGCAAATTCACATTTAAGAAGTAGCATTATTAACTGTATAACTAAGTGCTATATTTAAACTTTAATTTAAATCTTGGAAATAAATCAAAGTAACCCACCTAGTTATGTTTGTAAAGAGGCCATGCCATTAAAAAAGAAGAAAAAAAACCACCTAAATGGAAGAACAAAGGAAAAAGCAACTACAGGTATTTAAAACTGCAGGCACTGGCATTCAAAAGACTATAAATCTACCAGGTAAGAAGGGAAGCAAGCTTTAACTGCTCAAGATTAGCCCCACAACACACCCAGTCCTCTCATTAACTCGCTGCAGCATCTTGCAGCTGGGTACTTCCTCTGCAGAAGCAGCTGGGGGCATGTCTGGAGCTGCGGGTGACTGGCCCATTAGTGCCTAACCTGAGCTCTTTGCTAACAATTCCAACTTTGTCCATAATAAATAAGCACTGTGGCTCAAACTGGTATTTTTAGGACAAGTCATCAAGAACACACCCATCCATAAACGTAGTCTAAATATAAAATGTGATCAGCTTCAGTGATAACTAGACAGCTGAAGTCACAACGCTTTGCTACTCCAAAGAGGCTTTTAAAGAAAGACAGAGGGTTTTATCATAGCTCTGACTAATTGTCCTGCACAGCATGACAATTAGACACACAAGGAAGTAAGCCCCTCAACAACAACATTACTGCAATTACACCATGGCATTGTTCTATTTGCAGCATACAGAAATAAATAGGCCCATTTAGGCCAGCCCTTTGTGATTCCAAGCAGAGGAGTAAGGTATCAAAGTCCAAAGGCTTTTCTCCTCTCTCCAGATACTGTCTACCTTATCTAAATTCACCCGTGCACAGTTTCATCTTATAAAGCTATCTTCTATGGATATCCTGATTTCTACAGCTCTCAAACACTGACACGAGTCAAACTTCTTTTTCCACCAAGAAATGGAGCAAAGCAGTCAGAACACTCTTCTCCAAAAGCAGCCTCTGTTACTATCCAAGCACTAAATCAGCAACTGATTCAATAACTTAGCTACACGATACCTCCTCACACGCTGCTCTCCATATTTAAAGCTATAAATAACTGATTAAAAAAACTTATAAGCCTGTTTATTCTAGCCCAAATTCCACACTTTGTTACAACTAAAAAACCAGCTCACTTCTACTGCTCGCCAGGATTGCAAGAGATCTACCTATACAATCATCCAAATTTGGACTATGTTGGAGTCAATACTCAACGTGGCTCCTTTGAAATTCAAGCTGTGTTGGTAAATTTGACTTTTTCAAACCATGCATCTTTAGAGAAAGTGGTTTACAACACTGGCATAATGCTCACAAAACCTTTCAGCCTTGAAAGGAGATACATGCTTCTCAATTAAGCCCTAAAAACCCTCTCCTTATATTGCTCTTCACAGCGTGCTTCAGTATTAAGTCTCTAATCAACCCTCGCTCAAAAAAAAACCCCAAAGCAAAAAGATGGTTTCATTAAGGTATGTCACAAAAGGGCTTTAAACTCAACTTTGTTGTGTTGTAACAACAGACAAAACTATATCCACTGTCATACAGAAGTGAGCTTGGATCCAAGCTTCTTCTGTCTCTGTTTACAGCTACTGTTACTTGAAATGATAATAAAAAACATATATCTAAGCTAAATCATTTAATCTAAATTTTCTTGTCTCCTTGGCAAGTTAATTTTTTCCCCAAACAGTCTACTTCATTTACAATAGTAAAATAAGGAAGAACAAAAAACACAGCTCTTATTCCCCTCCTAGTGCTGTAGATCAGGAAATCCTGCTGCCAGCAGTAATTGTATATTAAATACATATATATTTATTCTGTAGGCACAGAGCACAAGGTTCTGCTCAGCAAAAGGGATGGGAATCCCTGTTACCCACAGACTTCAGACCTAAGTCCTTTCCAGGACATCAGATATTACAGGAAGGTCATCAGCTACTGTGTGAATGCTATTAGCACACAAGTGCTGCAGACTAAGGAAATATCAAATCCATGGCAAAGTGACTGAGACCCCTCTCTAAACCCAGACAAACCAGAGCAATTATTCTGTGAGTATCTATACAAGATCTTTTCAGAAATGAACCAGATTTCACAAAGGCAATAGCTTAACCAGACAACTCTTGCAAGTTCTAAGCAGTGAGGTGACCTCAGAAGAGGGGCTGGAGAAGGTAATGATACCAATAGCAATTAAGAAGATATTTGAACCACAGATTATAGTTTTTCAGATGACAAACACAGACATACAAACCCTCCACACCTACGCTTTCATTCAAACAACGCAACTAAGCATGTCCTTAAGTGCTCTGTTGTGCTGAGTGATTATTACAGAAGCCTATTACCTATGAACTATTTCCAAAAATAGTTTGTTGCAAAAATCCCCAGGGGTGAACCTTCATGCCTCTTCTGGTTCCAGTTGCACCACCCACAGGACCTTTTCATCCTTCACCGCAGGTAACCTGCTGTGATGATGGCAGCAAGAGCCTGATAACCTCTTCCCCTGGTACAAGCACCGCCAGGGTGTGTGAGCCAACCTCTTCCTGGAACACAGGGAATACACAGCAAAACATTGCTTCAAGTTTCTAAAGGCAAAAGTCACACATGGAACTAAACAGGAAAAAAAGCCTCTCCCCCAGGTACCAGGGTGCTCACGCATACAAATGTTCTGCTTGAGAGCTAAAGAGCAGAGAATGCCAGGAGAAAAGGAAGTCATCTGGAAGCACTTATGCTTCGCATTCCCCTTTTTGGCTCTTCTCTGCGGGACAAGAGTGCTGCTGCTATTCCTTCTCTCTCGGTCATGGCAGGAGGGGAAGAGACAGAGTTTTCAGCCTCTGCTGTGGCTCCACAGAGAGGACAGGTAGCCACGTGGTGCTTCACAATGCTGCAGGAGTTTCCTTGCTTAGACACAGATATTCCTACTAGCTTCCTCTCTTGGCTTCATCTTTTACATAACTCCCATGGCAGACCCTGTTTGGAGACTACATTCATTTTAGAGTCTAGAGAAGATTGCTGCAAGTCTACCAAGTTATGGAGTGGCTAATGACTTAGTTAGGACCTTTTAAGACAATAGATCTGGGTTACCAAGCAAGCAACTGCAGTGAGCTGACAAGGAAAATGTGGGAACTTACAGTACTAGTGACAGTCAGGCAGATCTTAGTAAGAAGAGGATTTTTAAAACTCAGATATTTACCCTAAGAGCAACTATAAACAGTGGAGGTGGGGGGAATGCCTGCAATACAGGCAGACAATTACTATTGGCTTTATCAATCCTGGGAAAAGTTCTAAGCTTCCTGCACTCACAGTGTCCCTACAAAAGACTGAAATCACATCCTGACCAGGAAGCAGCAGCATTAGCATTACATGACAGCACACACTGAGATCAATGGAGTGCAGCAGAACTCCCTGGAGCCTACAGAAGAGACACAGGCTGAAAGTTCAGCAAATGCATTCCAAGTCCAGCATGTTATTCCAAATGCAAATGCAATGCCCTAGTCCACTAAGACAGTAACAGGAGAGAAGACAAAAGAAAACAAGACTACAGCCAGAACTGGACCATGGCATACTGGACAGCACAAGTCAGAGCTGTTGAGGGGAGAAACAGGGGCCTCCTACCAAAGACAGGTGACGAAGCCAACAAACAAGTCAAGGCCCATCTTGCCTGGACATTCACCTGCCTGTCAGAGTGGTCTGGTTTCCCCTTAACCATCTTTCACCTCCATCTCTCAGAGTAGAGGAGCAGATAAGGTTACTGCCTCCCCATCAGCACCACTTGTCAGGCATGAAGGTTAAGTGAGGACAGCTTTAACACTCAGGGTTCAGCTAGTGATGCCTGCATAAATGTGGCTTAAATAAGCCTGACAGGTGGTCAGGTGTAACACTCAGCAAGATCTTCACTGAACCATACAAACATCCGCATTTCACTGATTCCACATCAGCAACACAAGAGACAGTAAAAATTGTGCCTCCAAAGGTAACTTTGACCAGGCTTTGACACCTCTTCTCTACCTTAAACCTTCAGAAATCAGCCTTCTCTACATCTTGCTCCTTGAACAAGTTCTAAAGATACTGGGGAAGTTCCGAAAGGAGATGCCATCAATAAAAGCAACAGTCATCAGGACCAAGTGTTTCATTTAGATTACTATTTCAACAGCAGCCATGAGAGCAGTGAGGTCAAGGGTGTGCAGGGCACAGAAAAAATGTAAGGAGAATTGCAGAGGGTTGAAAAGAAAAGGGAGGGAAATATTCAGTGCATCCATTGTTTTCCTCACATATAGACTGCTTTCTGCATGAAATACCAACATACAGTTAAGCACTCATTAAAGCACAATCAAAACCATACAATTCCAACAAAGAAAAGATTCCCCTAAAAAAAAAAAAATCCCACCAAAAACCCCAAAGTGAATTACAATGAATTACAATGCTACCGTACCCATAAGCCCCAAATATCGAAAGACATTACAACGAAGACCAAACTCAACTACTCTGTAACATGAAAACTTGATTAGGGAATGACAATAAAGACAGAGTTTGAGAAGGATCCCTGTTTAGAAGCAAATAATTAAAATTTCCCCTGCCATGAATTACAACCATAGTCAATATTGCAACTCTTTTTTTGGAAGATATTTTTCCTTATTCTCACATAGTGCTGCATTATCTTCTGTTGTTACAGAAGTATTCTGATTCTACATTGCCATTAGATAAATGAAGAATATTCAAGATACTTAAATCACAAGCAACTAGGTTATATTCAATCACTATTTTTCTGCATTCATTTGTTATGATGTTGTTGCAGGATTTCAATGTTAGGAATATTATGTTTTAAGATAAATAAGATGCATGAACCAGAAGTCCTGAAGAACAAACCACAAGCTCAGTGCTAAAAAGCCTTGTTGCCTCTGAGTTTAGTTGTGAATGATAAAAAAATAAATAAATCTGTTAGCATGGTTTATACATACATAAAGAAAACTGGAATGATAAAACCTACTCTGTTACAGAGGCAGAAGCTCCAATATGGCACTACTGCGGCTGTTTAAAAGTCAAGTTTATAAAATTCTGCTTATTATCTGAATAAAAATACTACAGAGGAATTGAATGTAGCAAAAATTTTCTAAGCAGCAGCTCTAAGAGTGTTCTTAAACTGGTGACAAAGGGATGACATTGGGAACCTGGAGAAACCAGAGCTGCACCTGGAGTCAATTTTCATTTGTGACGATACTCCTGTGTCTGCTCAGACACCAAATGTTGCCACTGGAGGACGAGCCAATTGCCATTTATTGGACAGAAAGAGAAAGGCATGTTCAATCATTTCATCTTTTACCAAATCCATGAACACAGTAATCTAAAAGATGGTAAAGGCAAAATTTATTTCCCACATAAGATGTATGTCTCACATAAATCAAGTGCGATATCAGCGCAGCAAACAGTGAAGGCAAACATTCTTCACACTGCCCCAGGATTCTGTCCCTACCTTTTCCTGTGGACTAAGAAAGCTGTTGACTGCTCAAATCTTAGTCTTCACACCAAGGTGACTGAGGTCCCCACTGTGTTTATTTTTCATCATAAGAGACAGAACATCTCTTCATAATTTGCAGGAGGCATAACCTCCTCAGAAGCTGAACCTCAGCACAGCAGCAGCAGAAGACAACTGCTGTGCCTCATCTAATGCTTATTTTCATCCTTAGGACTTTGTGTGTGTGTGGAATAAGAAGCTAATATGCAAGAAGAAAAGCTATTCATGTTTCCAAAACCTAGAACCATGTTAATTTATTGCAACTTCCTCATTCTGCAATCTGTTTTCACTACTGAAACACTGCACTAACTATTGCACAAGCTAACAGACCGAGAATGGGTATTATTTTGGCTTCATATCTCCAGTGAAAGCATCATCTCAGTGTCTTGCAGTGGTGTACATTACAGCTGTGTCTAGCAACCTGTGTTTGTGTAGGTACAAAAGACTCTGGAAATGTGTTAACATCAGCTACTTATTTCACTTTTCTTATTATAAGTACTTTTTTGGGTTTTTTTAATAAGCTCAGTTAAGAATGCTAGTTCCATTAAAAAAAAACCAAACAAACAAAAAACTAAAACAAACACAAAAACAAAATCCCAAACAAACAAAAACCCAAAACAAACACAAACAAAACAAACACCAAAACAAAATCACAAACAAACAAAAACCAAAACAAACACAAACAAAACACTAAAACAAAAACAAAAACCAACCAATCGAAAACAAACAAAATAAAAAACCAAAACAAATAAAAAAAAAAAAAAAAAAAAAAAAAAAAAAAAAAAAAAAAACAAACAAAAAAAAACCAGCTCCAAATTGCAGCTACACTTCTGCCTTCAATCAGCCAGGACTTCTAGCAGCTTCAGAACTGGTCTTTTCAGTCATGCCCCATTTGACACATACTGTCCAGAACCAACACTATGGCAATAAATTAAGTTCCTCAGCAAAAGTGAATGCCCTTCACTTCATGTCCCAAACACAGCACCTTCCACTTGATTTTGCAGCTGCAAACTCAAGACTTCTTTATTAACACTGCCAATACAAACCCTCATGTGGGATTTCCAGGAAAAGCTCCACCAGACCTTCAAAGCAAAGAATAAAATAATCTGGGGTGGGGCGAAGGATGATACAGAAATGAAAACACCATGTTTGATGATGGTGAGTAGCAAGACTTCTGTTTACATAGAAGTCACCTGTAGAAAGCCCTTGATGCCAAAGCCAGGTTTGCAATGCCTTCATCTTTCAGCCTCAGCTGCTAGCAAGACTATATCCTCTAGACATGATTATAAATGGAGAAAGGGATAAATTGATATATCACACTAGTACACTCAGACCTTCAACATCACACTTAGAATGACCTTTCCTTTTTATCAAACTCTATGTCAATATGCCACATATGCAGACCAATGACCTGCTTGAAATTTTTTTACCATGCCACTTGAGCTATTGGTCATGTGTTTCCAGAAATCACTTAACAGTGTCTCTAGAAAAGCTCACTGCAAAGGGACCAAGGTAAGATCTGAAAAGCTCTCCAACTCAATGGCCTGCTACTGGCTCTCCACAAAACAAAAAGGTAATACGGCTCAAGAAGAAATTACTCCACAGCACGTATATGATGACAGAACATATATCCTGGGTTGGGATGGACACAACAAAGACTTAAATATTTGTCTTGCAATGAAAAAAGAATTCTCTTTCCCCACATGTGGCTTTTAATCGGTCTCCACACAACCACAGGAAGCCCTGGTGGTTGGGACTTCAGCTGAAATTCTTCCCATGCTACTGAACACTGAAAGAGGCAAGTGGGTTACGACACTGACACAATCAAACCACTAAAGTCTGATTTTTGGTCTCAGAATGTTTCACTTTTTCATGCTGTACAATTTTTAGCAAGAACCAAATAAAGTAGTGGCTGGATTCAACATCAGACTGATTTGCCAGTCAAACTGTTTTCCCTTCTTTAAAAGAATTTTGGCAATTAGTTTCAATTAGTTTTTGCTTGTCAACAGCAACAGTTTGTATTTTACAACTAACTTACTGCAAAGAATGACTGAAAAATATCTATCTGCTGCTCAAGATGCAGTTCAGTGCTACCAAAAATTAAATCCTTCAGAAAACAAAGAAGAGTAACACAAAGGAATTATAAAAGGAAAAAAGAACCATTACTCCAAATTTTTCACAACCTATTTCCTTTCCATAACCAAGCAGAAAGCCAAAAGAGTAGCCGACAAAGAGCCCAAAAAGATACTCAACACCAGTACAACCCCACTCAGATTTCCAGTACCTTTCAGTGCAGCTATACAGTAATACATTTCTGCTTCTTCTCTCTTCCAACTCATCTTCCTTCTCAGCTCCAAAGCTTACAGGTTGATTGTACAGCCAGTATCTCATATATGCTGCTCCCAAATCCTCCCTACCCAGCTAAGCTTTGTCATTATCACGCTGCTATTGTTTTCCTCATCAAGTCCATGTTCCCCAAACAGGTCTCTGACTAAAGCCAGACAAGCTTTTTCAGTAACCATAGTCATTAACACTCGGTTTCATGTGCTGCAAACATAACACTTCATTTTCCTTATTTCAACTGTGTTACAGCCATAATTGTATTGTTGCCCTCTTCAGCATTGCTTTCAGGTTGAATGAGATCAGCAAACAAGTACTCATAAAATGAAATAAGCCCTAAGCTTAAGATAATGCAAGCTTGAAAACAAAGTCAGAATAAGAAACTATCCAAAAAAAGCACATGGAAGGTCTTATTAGAAGCAGCCATACTACTTTTTTCAAGCACTGTACATGTACCAACATATATTCTATGCCAATGTATCAAGCAATTTAGCTCAGTCCCTGTGATTTAAAAATATAAGCTAATGCTGTGGGGTGGGATGGGCTAAAGAAATTATAGTTGTGTACACTGAATAGCCAAGTATTACTGGAACAGTGGTAGTCATGTTGCAGAATGTGCTTATATTAAAGTGGCAAGAAGCTATAAAATCAGCACTAAATCCTAAGAGCAATGTCTGAATAAAAGCAACACAAATTAATGTCTTGCATGCAGATTAGTTTACATACAGGTTCAAAATACTTCATGTGCTTCCTGGCATGGCAATGTTCTTAAAAAGCAACATCTCTGTGACCACGCAAATTTTTGGTTTTCCCAATACTTGGTATCAGAAGACAGTGTGCATATATCAACATTTTTCTGTTTAAAATTTTACTCTTGATACCAGGACATTTTTCTACACAGGTCTGGAAAATAAATCCTCTAATCAATTTAGACTACAAATGAGTAGAAATCTTTGTCCAAGAGTGGCTGAAGAGAAGCAGCTAAAAAACAAAATCAAACAAAAAAGCCAAACCGCTTTCTAGTAAAGCTTTTACAAGAAACACCAGTGTTGTAAGCTAAAACACAACAGCTTCCCTGCAGTAATACAGACTGAAAAGCCTGCTAACCCACTCAGGAACTACTTTCATATTTTAGGCACTACAAGCTGTGCATATAGCACTGAGCTGACACGTTCCCAGCCAAAACCAAACAAAACACCCTGCAAATATCATTTGGACTTTGTGCTACTGGTGGGAATGTAACCCAAAGCACAGGTTCCAGTGCAGTGCAAGACCCGCCGGCCGCTCTTGGTCCTTAAGCAGCTCGAGCAGCCCGGGCACAACAAAGGGCTGTTGTTCTCAGGCAGCAGCAGGGTGGCAGCTGAACCAGTTGGCCCGGTACCCTACCGTGGTCTGTGGGACATCAAAGGCCGGCTGTGACCTAAGCAGACAATTAGGATGTGTGGGTGTACAGTTACAGAGTTCCAAGAGGTCACTCACGGCTGAATTTTAGCACGGCAGTACAACCCCTTTATAAAGCAGTATTATTGGCTCCTTTGCGCAACTGCCCTTCAGGCTGACCTCGGATGCAGGGAAATTACTGCAACACTGCTTTCTTTTTCTACATCAAGTTTACTGCAAAAATTAAAGTGCAATTCCTGGGATGAGCTAAGCAGCTTGAACATATGCACAACAATTTTATTTCATGAAGGACAGATACTGTGGTTCTTCCTCTTAAAGAACCAGGTAACAAAGTCAAGTGAAACACCAAGGAAGAGGGTGGATAACTGTAGAGTAATTAGTAAGGACAAAAATCACACCCTTTTGCCAAAGACACTCCAGCTGGAGCAATAAGGTACAACACTCCTTTCAGAAAGTATAATCAGCACAAGGTAAGGTTTGTGAGTTCTGTGCATAAGCCATAAACATAAATTGAAGACGTAACTACTTTAAAAGCCCAGTTGTGTTTTCTTCTGTGTTGAAGACACCACCATCAACATCATATATATCACCACACAGCACTGCCCTTCTCATCAGCTCAATCCCATGGTACTGTTCCAGAAGGACTATTTCCCCTCTTGGTAATGCTGCTCTCCAAGACACAACTTTCCTCATTTCACCACCTGTTCCAAATGTTCATGACAAACTATTAAAGATGGACCTGAAGCAAATAAAAATAGGGCTAAGATCACAGTACCCCTATACAGAATCACAGAATACACTGAGTTGGAAGGGACTGTCACAAGGATCATTAAGTTCAACCTTTAGCCCTGCAAAGGACCATCCCCAGGAGTCACACCATGTGCCTCAGAGTATCATCCAAATGCTACCTGAACTCTGTCAGCCTTGGTGTTCTGACCACTTCCCAGGGGAGTGTGTTCTAGTGCCCAGCCACCCTCTGGGTGAAGAACTTTTTTCTAAAATCCAACCTAAACCTCTTCAAGGGCCATTCCCTCAGGTCCTGTCACTGGTCACCAGAGACAAAAGATCAGTGCCTGCCCCTCCTCTTCACCTCATGAGGAAGTTGTAGCTGCAACAAGGTCTCCCCTCAGTCTCCTCTTCTCCAGCCTGAACAGACCAAGTGCCCTCAGCCACTACTCATTTTGCTGCTCCTCAAGGCCCTTCACCATCAACTTTGCCCTCCTTTGGATGTTCTCTGACAGCTTAATGTCTTTCTTAGATTGCAGTGCCCAGAAGTGCCCACACTATTCCAGGTGAGGCCACCCCAGTGCAGAGCAGAGCAGGACAATCCCCTTCCTCACCCGGCTGGTGATGCTTTGCCTGATGCCCCCAGGACAGGGTTGGCCCTCCTGGCTGCCAGGGCATTGCTGCTCATACCCAGATTGCCATCAACCAGGACCCTCAGGTCCTTTCCATAGCACTGCTTTCCAGCATCCCATTCCCCAGTCTGTACATACACCACACCAGTCTTTTAATCACATAAAGACAAAAGTGCTTAGATGATGCAGGAGGAAAAAAATCAGAATAGATTTCTTCTTCACTCTTAGCATGGCTCCAGCAGTGAGGCTAAAAATCACATACTAATCAGAGATTATCTTGAGTCAGCTACTCTGAACAATCACAAAGTCTTGCAGCAGATCTTCATGCAAACCTGGACCTGGGGGGTTGGCAGTGACCACCTCTGGCCAGCTGTACAACACTCTAGCCTGCACAACAAAGTCACTCGGCTTTATTTACCTTGAGTGGCAAAGCAAAGACTTTGTGTACATTGCCACAAAACAGAAAAATTCACAAGAGCTTGGTGTCATAAATGGCATTTAAAAAAAAAAAAAAAAAAAAAAAAAAAAAAAAAACAAATAGAAAAACAGAGTTGTTCACACAATCAGCATACAAATCTCCATATTTTTGTACTTTCAAAATAAATTATGTCTTGGGTAAAAAGCAAACTTCACATCCCTAAGTTTTGAAGGAACTTTAAAAGTTATGAACCTGTAATTGAGGTGCTTAATAAAAGTTCTAAATAACACAGAAACCCCAAGTTCTGAAAATTATCTTCATGCCTTTTCTTCAGTTCAGCATCTTCTTTCAGATGTAAGACAATTCCCCTGCAGGACCTTCAACAGGACCAAGGAAGCACCAACAGAGAGCATTTAACGTCCAAATGCTGTCAACTCACACTACAAGAAAGCAAATTTTGATGCTAATTATTGCATCAGGAACTCAGGTACTGGTTGAAAAATGTGACGGTCATACTTAATCATCTTAACCCATTTAAGCAGCAATATCTTTATATTACCCAAGAGAGGAAGTGCTCTCTTGCTCCAGAGGAGCATATGCGTATGCACCTTATTAAACTGAACCCAACCTTTTAAGTGATGCTGGTTAAGTCTTTAGGACTTCCTCTTTTTTTTTTTAAAGACTTAAGGGTTTGTCTTGCTGAAACACACTACACCTGGAGAAAAATCTCCTGGGACCAAACCACTGTTTTTACAGTTGGAAAAACCCAAGCAAACAAACAAAAACTCCAACACTAAAACAGTTCTAAAGTTATGCTGTAGCACTTGACATTGAAGTAACCCAAATAAAGCATAAGTGGTATTTTCCTTCTTTTTCTCCTCTTACACAAATCATTAGAGCAGATAGAATTTCTCTATTGGTTTTCACCAAAATGTGTCTTAAGAGTTCCCAGAATACGGTAAATGCTAACTCCTGCATATTTAATTAAATACTTCCAAACCACAAGTTTTAGAAACAGATCCATTCCAGTCAGGTTGCCAACAGAACATAAGAGTTAAATGCAACAACCTTACCATACTAGCTCAATCTTAGTATGGTAATTCCAGAACTGAATCATAGATTTCTGAAAAACATTATATTTCCCAGAATAAAATGTGATTAATTACATTAAGTAAAACATCAAAATCTTTTCATTTCCCCTGTAATTAGTGTTTTTCTTCTAAAACAGTGTTCAGATATTTTTATGTGAAGTGGATTGTGAATTCTAATTAAGATACAGCTGTAAGCCAGGATCCTCTGTCATACAATTAATTTTAAATCCTGCCTCTAACCAAGAGGGTACAGATGGAGATAGACAGATGTAATTACAAAGTCCATCAGCACTAAGCCACCGGGAGAGGTTGCAGGCTTTCCTGCATTTCTTCTTTATACAGGGAGGTAGGCTATTTATGTCAAAATGTACCAGGGATACACAGCTACTGGGACACAGTCACAGCAATTTAATATTAGCTTGAGTTTGCATCAGATATTTTAAGGCACTAATTTGGAAAAAAAATTACAACTGCGCTCCTATTTCTGCAGACTGCACTCCCAGAGCACCAGAATAGGTGTTGCAGTCCCAGCTTCACTTCTCTGCTTCAAGGTAAATTCCTCCCTTCCCTGCTTCAAACCTCTCCAACTGTAAAACTCCATTCTATCACCATTCTGAACCTGTTAAGTGAAATTAATTCTTGGCAAAACATAATTTTTGAATATATAATCTAAAAAAAAGTTGTTACTTGGCAAAATATTTAGGTTTTTTTAGTGCATGATCTGCTCTGCCATAGTGTTTGCATGCACATACTAGTTCCCCCGCCCAAATGACAGAAAGCCCCTCCACAAGTCTTCACCTCATTACTGTCCCTAAAACCCATGCACTCATGGAAATTTGCCATTTTCACCAATTTTGAAAAAAGACATAAAAATACTTTGTTCCATCTAAGAATTAACTTCTCACATGAAAGATTCAGAGGACAGATTTTGTATAAAGATTTTTGGACAAAAATGGACAGATTTTGCTAAACCCAGTATAGCAACTATAACTCAACTTTACTCCTTTAATTTCTTACAGCAACAGCACTGAAGAGGAATATTCCAGAGCAAGGCATGAGACATGTAGTTTGGCATTTTCCACTAACTGCAAACCTGTGACCAATTTCTGCTCAGTGTCTGAAAACAGCACGAACTTAGTGCTGTTGCCACGAAATGCAAGTAGCATTTAAGCACAGCAAAAAGAGAATATTCTGTCTTCACATAATGCAGTCAATTCCCATTCCACCCTCACAGATGAACCATTTGCTCATCTGAGAACAGCAGCAAAGATGAAGAGTAAACTTGCATTGACCCTTTTATCACGATTATCCCACCCAAGGTCCATCTGCCATGCACTGTAAAGGGCTTTCTTTGGGTGTTTTGCAGAGGAGTTGAAAAAGCAATCACAAAATAGATGGATGTAATGGAAGTCAAGCCTGGTGAAAGAGTCAGAGGCAAATTCTTAGGCTCAGGGTCATGCACTGACAAATTTAAGAACACACTATAGTTATGGGTATTCATACACATCTTCAGTTACCACTCACTGCACATCTGGCCATGCCCAAGCCCCACATAACAAACATCCTGGCCTTTACCTTTTGTGTTCAAAATGATATGCCAAAACCAGATGTACTTTACTAGAGCAGCAACAACAGTAACAGTACTGGTAAATAAAAAGCTGTTTTTAACACTTATTATATGTGTCAGGAAATTCTCTGTGCTGACTCTAACCATTAGTGAGGATAATCTCAGCTAACTTAACTAACTTTGCACCAAACCATCCTGAAAAAGCTTACAAGTTCACCAAGCTTGTTCTTGCTTCTCTCAGGCAGCCTCTGCACCTCTCAGCTCTGAATTTCTGAAAGCTCGTCCTCACTCTACCCATGCTACAAAGCAGAGACCCCAAGCCCAGGCTGGTTGGCATGCTTTCCCCTGGCCCAGAGCTCATGTAACATCTGATTTGCAAGGCGAGTGGAAAGCAGGGTTAAATCCCATCGCCAACCTGACCCCATGAAAGGTCATCCAGCTCTGCCAACAAGCTCAGGGCTTAAGCAAGCCCATTTAATTGCCCATGGTATATTCTTTTTCCCCCTTACAGAACTCCACCTGACTTCAGTAATGAAAGCAGTCCCTGTGATGAGTTGCTCATAATTCATTAACACTACATTATTCAAATCCTGCTCTGAATACACACGGCTTTCCCTCTTCTCCACGGCACAAGTCCCTGTGTCCTTCAGAAGTGATCATTCAATTAACAACATTCTTTAGCCTACCTCCATGGTGCTTATTTCTTACTTTTGCAATAGGAAACTAAAGCAGGGCAACACTGACAGCAGTAATGCTGGATGTTCAGTTTAGACATCCACAAAAAAGCTGAAATAAAAATCACCAGAAGGTGGTTGGCAAAGAAAGCTTCTCTCTAAAGTGCCATTTGTAAGGAGCATTATTTGAAGCTGAAATTGTTTTTTATACCAACATGAAATGATCATTTTTAGCTTAAGCATTAGCAGGTTCACTCTTAATGAAGCTAGTAACGATCACAGAGCTGTTTAGAGGACTCATGATACCACTTTTCCCCATGAGGCCACTTCCAGATAAATATGCAGATATGCACTATATCTGGTCAATACAACAGAATGAAACCTCCTAAGAATCAAAGTTACTTTATTTAAATCCTATTCTTGATCTAAAAAAAGAATATATATTTATAGGGAAAGCTATATATATATTTCACTATTTTTGTTATGATAATTAATCCATGCTTAATGAAAATTAGGCTTCAGGTGTGGGTAATTCCTGTTTAGGAAGAATTATGTAAATTTTCCAGGCTGATATAAAATTAGGACAAAAATACCTACCAAGTATTTGCTTTGAAGTGAGTTTTAAAAATAAGAAAGAAAAAATAAATGAAGTGCAGAAAGACCTGTGATTGGAATAAGAATTCTGGCAAACCCCAATTTTATGTTCAGAAGGCTGTAGAGATACAGGCACTTATTAAAACACCTAAAAACCACAAAAAAACCTGTTGGAGCAGAAAGACTAATTTCCATAATTCAATTCTGTCCAGCATAACAAGAAAAGTCAGGAAAAATTTTATATCTTCAAGGACTTTCAACAATGTTTTTGGGAAACACCTAGCTACTAGTGTACCCTGCAATCCAATCACCAGACACAGACAATCCATTTCCACCTCCCAACATACCACACCATTTATTACCTTTACTTATAAATGCTCAAAACAACTTTGTTAACCAAAACAAATTCCAAACATGAACACCAGACATTTGTGTTAAATGTAATTTCTTCAAAACAAAATTTATTTAATTTACAAAAAGGTATAATTTCTTTCTGAGTCTCACTGAACAAGTTGCCCTTAATACATAAGCATATCTCTTAAGGGAATGCAGAATTAGTTGTCCTATTAAACTCTTTCTTATATGTTTGTCTTCTACAAAGCATATAGATAACACACAGATAACAGGTCTAGGACCATCATCATGAAAAGACACTGAGTGCTCAGTGGGGAAAGCTGAGAAGTCTGTCTTCACAATACACCACATGTGAACTGAAAAAACACATGACAGCAGCAGAAAATAGAGATCAGAGATTAGCCAGCCAAATGAGACTCTATTTCACAACCTAACAACATTCTGTTGAAATTATTAAGGAAATTAAGCATAGTTTTGATGAACTTCTGAAACAGATAACAAAATGCATAG
The DNA here is from genome assembly GCA_013399695.1 of Formicarius rufipectus. Lineage (NCBI taxonomy): Eukaryota > Metazoa > Chordata > Aves > Passeriformes > Formicariidae > Formicarius > Formicarius rufipectus. Next base: position 202,020 of record VXAU01003794.1, read on the forward strand.
ACTACCCACATCAGATACTGGTTAGAATTAAATCAAAGGCCACAGTCTCATGATCTGATCCCCAAGGCCAGAAATCCTACAGCCCAAATGATCCAAAGTCTCCTCCTCCCAATGTCATAAGACCAGGGAATTATTCCCTAACATTTATTACCTTCCACAAACTCATATTTCACCACAATATGATCTAAAATGGTTTTAGTGATTACTGGTGGTTTGTGTCTTACACAGTAACAAATGTATGCAATCATACAACAGCAGCAAAGCCTTTATTTTTGGATACACTGTAGGAAAAAGTCAAATTATTTTGATAAGAGAAAGTTAGTCTTTAAAAGTCTCATCTTCTTTCAATATAAAGATTTTGCTTCATCCACTCCTCCCCCAAAAAAACAAAACACAAAAAAACCCCAAACATTTCTCTTTACAAAAAAAGCATCTATTAAAAATTTCCAGGCACAAACATACACGTACAACACATTTGATGAGATGAATTCACCAAACTTTTTACGAGGATTCCCTACATCAGCTACTGCAACAACCCTCAGATATGATCTGGCTCATGCCCATGGGAAAGCTAAACAGATTGGGAGCAAAAAACCAACGAACTCAACACTGTATTGTTGTAATGCAGACTTGCAGAGGAAAAGAACCTTCCAGAGATGCTCAGCAAGGCACGGAGTAGCGCCCTGACATTCCTTACAGGAGGGTACAGTGCAGCACAGCACATGGCTCATCACTGTAGGCAGGCAACAGCTGTGCTGCAAGCCCTCCAGTTTCACCAGTCTGCCTTGACCTTCTGGTTATCACTGATAGGAAGGAAATCAGGGCCCCCAAAACACTACAAGTTCAGTACCAAACCCATGCAAAGAACCTGGCATTCCGCAGCACTTAAGGAATATGCTATAGTTGGCTCTAAAATGAAATTGAGATGTGACATTCTAGACAATAGGATGGGATACTCCCTGACTTTTATGCAAGTCATGTATGCACAGTATATCACTGAAGATCAACTCAGCCAGAGAGAGAAAAAACAGCTCAGCATTTACACATTGTGTTTCCTTCCAGTCCAGCACACATTACACACAGGTTTCAGCCCAACAATGTTGTACAGAATTGGGCTACCACAGCCTTGGCAGCCAAATATTTCTTGCCTGTTTTTACTGATTTTTATATTAATACCAATACTCCCCGTGCCCTACCCAAGTCCTAAAATCCTGAAGCAGAAATTATCTCCATCCTCAGGATCTGAAACTACTTCTCAGTGTTACCAGGAACACCCTGCTCAGTCAAAACTGTGCTCTGACACATGCAGCAACGCAGCCCATGAAACGCTCACGACTCCCACAAAGACGCCAGAAAAACAAGAAAGGTTCATGAACCAGGGTAGCAAATGAATAGATTTGAAACATGAGCTAATGTAGTATACCTTAAAGTGCTAGTCTACACATTTTCAAGGCCAGCAATTTCGAAAAATAACTCATTACATATCTCAAAGTTCACGTCTGCAGTCTATACCTAAGGTAGCCTTTCATTATTCAAGAGGGAAAGAGGGGGGGGTTAATCCAATAAGGCAAACTAATCAGACCCTTAACCTGAAGCAGTCAATGCATCTCACAGAAAGTGTCCTTTCCTAAGGTGCCCTAATGGTAACCAGAAGTCTCAAAAACTTTAATTTCTTCAGTGAAAAAAGCCAGTACTTATCTGCACTCGCAGAGCAGCAAAGGAAAGCTGTGGTAGCATATCTACATAGAGAGGGAAAAAATACAGTCTGAGCACCCCAAGGTCCATTGCCATCGAGAGATGAAAAGGAGCTGAACCTTTTTCCATACTTTTTGGAGTTGAATTTTTCCATACTCCTATTAAAATGAGGGGGGAAAATACCAACACTTCAATAATATAGTTGAAAGTGAATGCCCTCTTGAGAATACCTCTTCTGCATTCTTGTGGACGTTTAGCACTGCATTTTGTGATCTTATCATTAGTAAAATTAGGTACCCCTACAGTATTCATTCAGAGTCCATCCCTACTCCAGAAATACATGATGGAGCAACAGACGGCAATAACCAGTTGATCAATTACAAGGGAAAGCCTTCTGCTGCTCAGGGCTCTTTTGTTTGTTGGGGTTCTTTCCGTTAGTTTTTGTTTGGTTTGTTTTTCTTTCAGACCTGGGCTTTTTATATTCCTTTTAGCCACACCTACTTAAGTCAAATGGCCTTTAACAAACTGAAAAAGCAAATCTGTTAACAATACAACACACCCTATCTTCAATTAGAGGTTAAGCGAACTCTCAAATAACTTCGCTCTCTCTCAGAAAGGAAAAACCAGACTAGACGTTCACGACTATTTTAAAGATTGAGAAGTGAAGCAGTAACTGAGTATTTTCACTGTGGTGATGCATGTAGCCTCAAATAACACCTTTAGATAACCTGATTTCACCACAATTACACACACACCCACTTGCACACCACCTAAGAAACACATCATAATGACCTAAAATGTGAAGTATACCTTCTTAAATATCACTGCAAATGTTCTCGAGATCATGCATGAAGTGTTTAAGAGAACTTTAAATCTGCATAACAAGATTTCCTGAAAGCCATTAAAAAAATCTCTGTCAATCATCTGTCAACTTCCAGCTGAAGAACTCCCAACAACTCAATCAATCCCTCTTTCTGCAAGAAAATCATAACTGCCAAAGGCACCCTCAAATTATATAAGTGCTCCAAAACCAGCAAGATCACATGGTTACCCAAGTCTCAAAACTCTCCCTAGACTGATTTTTCCACAACAGCAGGCAACAGGAGAAATCTACTTACAAGAAAACTAAATTCAAACAAGAAACAGAAACAATAAATAAGATAAATATTATTTTATGCTTATTAAAATAAAACAGGAACATCTATGCAACAATTTTGACAGCTGTGCCTGGTACTTTTGATAAGGGTATTTTCTACACCAGCTTTATTTCCCCATTCCAAAAGTTCTGATGCTTTTAAAGAAAACAATTTTAAAGAAAACCAACAGACCTGTTGGCTGGCCTGTCTCAGGGAAAAAGAAAATAAAAAAAAAAAAAGGAATATACTTGGGTAGGGATTTTGGGGCACCACCATCATAAGAGCTGAGTAGGCAAGGCCTAGATTCTGCCAACATTGGCACATGCTTAACATGACGCATAGAAATGGGGATTACTCACATGCTGGAAGGTAAGTGCATGAATAATAAGCATGTTGGTGAATCAGCAAGTATGTGCAGGTAGAACAAAAAGCCAAAGTGAAAGGAAAGAGGAACAAGAGACAAGAAAGTTGTCACTAGGCATTAACAGTTGTAGGTGTGAATGCTCCCAAGTGAAGGTTTAGGAAGGCTAATTTAGAAGTTTAGAGAACATAGGCTTTGAGGGTTTGGACGTGGAGAAGAGAATTTTTTTGGTTTATCATTTGAATACACTGTAAATTGTCAACTATAAATAAAGTCTGCCAATAAACAACCCTCTTTACCCAATCCCCTCAACTCTCCAGCTGAAACACTTAATGGTTTTCCATTCTTGCTTGTTTGCTTTCTCCAGCTACAGGTCACTTGCATGTCTGGAAATCTTAATCAGGGCAATACGGCCAATTTAAAATACAATTCCTTCATCAGTCAACTAGGAAAAAAAACATAGAATTTTCTAAAACAGAAAGAGCACCTCTCTAGAAAAAAGAAATTATTAATGTTGTGAACAAGTAAAGAGCTGAGCAGTTCAACCCACAAACTGTGAAATTAGAGGGTTTGGAAGCTGTGAGGAAGAAGGTGGCGTTATATACACAAAATAGGCTGCTCTTAACCTCCTCTGACACCAGTTTGGGTAAGAAGGGCCTTTCAGTTGTACCAGGGTATTCTGTATTGCCCAGTAATCACACATTGTGAGGAAAAACAACATTCAGTGTTCACCCCAAGCGGCCAAATGCTTCAACAGCCACCAATTCCAGGTACCATGTCTGCTGTCACCACCTTCTGAAGCCTAAAAGAATGCCCTGTAGAGCTCACATTCTCTTGCACAACAGCTTACAACAGGAGTTCCCAAATTTAACCTGATTTGAGAGCTACAACAGCAAGGGATGCTCCTATTACCCCATCAACACACCTGCCACTGCATCACAGCCTATGACAAGCATACAAATACACCTACTACACATCAAACATTGTGCACTGGGTATTCTGAATTGGTTTCTAAGCACTATGGACCTCCTTCAGTATTTTAGTAATTCTGTCTATTGACAAGAGGTAACACACCAGAGTAACGCTGAGAATTGCAAAAATATGGCCTTTTTGGAAGAGCCAGGCCCCAACATTGAAGATGCACTAACAACACTGGTCTCTTTAGGGACCAGCATCCTTGTATGCCTTCATTACAAAAGCACTGGTTAGCTTCAAGCCAAAGCTCAGTCATTACAATCTTTCCAGTTCCTTCATCAGAATGATTCAGTACTAAATAACCACTGTTCACAAAAAAGCAGGCAATGACTTGCATCTTGAAGGTCACAAATAATGTTTCAGCATTGACTACTCAATATACTTTGGAAGCCTAGATATCTCAACTTCACTGCTATAGCTCTTTTGTACAAAGTTATATACACTGACATGTTTTTTCTATCTCCATCAATACTATGAACAGTATACATAAAAAAAAGTTATAGCATTATTATATGTACAGTACTATAAGATACATGGACAGATTTTAAGAGGAACTAACTGCTTCACACTGTAAAACCCAAAACGTGCTGGGGACTTAGTGTGGTTTAATCCCAGCCAAACAGCTCTGAAAGATGAAACCTCTGGCCTGGAGATTTTAAAAGTGTAACAAATCACCACAATCAATTTATGAAGACTTACTAGGTATCTTTCTAATGACTGGGGTTTCGAATAAGGAATTTTAATGCTAGAAAGTAATAATTGAAATTACAATTAACAGGAGAGAGGAAAGCTATGAAGCAAAAAGAAAGAAATAGAGGTTAAAAAAAAAAAAAGAAAAAAAAAAAGAGACAAAAGCAAGTAGCAAAGGGAAAGAAAGAAAACTTGGCTCAAATTGCAGGCTGCAAAGGAAACTGGAAAACCCAAAGTCACTACCCACATGGTGGAAGAGGTCTTCACTATCTAGATAAGGGCTCAAAAAAACTCAGAGAAACAAAGATCAGTTACAGGTGCAAGACAACTGAAAAATATAATTAGAACAAGCTAATGATCTGAAACCTAAGAGTCAGGCAAGCTTTAAGCTTTAACAAATAAATGAGGAGCAAGCTAGAGAAAGTCGTTGGCTTTTCTTTCTGATCACATCTAATTTTCTAAGATATCAAGTCCCGCATGTGTCCAAAGCAACTCCATGGCTGTATGCACCAACAGCACAAAACATGGTTATCATTCATTTTGCTCTGATGAAAATTATGTCCCCTGGAGTTTACTGTGGCCAGTTTTCTTTCCACCCCCTCCCTAAGCACAGCAAAAATGTAATTGAGAACTACCACTCTTGGGATTTATGAACTACTAGAGCACGCCTTTCCTTCTTTGGAATTGAGAGCTTACTTCCATTCACTTACTGCTGTCGGACTTTTCATTGGGAATACCCATCCAGACAATTGCCACAATTCTTTTATTAGCCTGGCAATTCCAAGAGATACCAAAAATCTGAGATCACCAGAAGACACAGGTACTGTGAAATTACCCCTGGGTATTTTATCAAATTTAATTACTGCTCAGAGCTGCTGAAGACCTGTACTTCTCCTAATGTCACTTCTGAACGCTGCCTACTTTTTCATCAGTACAACTCAAGAAATCCTTTAACAAGACTTGTGAGGCTACCCTGGGAACTAATAACAGGTCTGGAAAAACCCAGACATAGTGCTCTAGTTCTCCCACTCTTCAATTTTCAGCAACAGAAGGGAGTGCAAATTGTACTTAATTGCAAAATTGTCAGTTCAGACCTTGAGTCAGGAAATCCTACTTTTACAATTCCTCCTCATTCTCCCCTCTCTCCTTTCCCAGGGGATGCACATTTACAGAACTAATTCTCATCTCTGAGCACTTCTACTGTCTTGTCCCCTCAGCTCACCCCACATCCTCCTGAGCCCCCCATTTCTCCTCACTTGGTCCTACAGGAGCCCACATCCCACCTCCCCTTCCTCCACACAGTCTCTCTGCTCCTCACCACCACGGATTCTCAATCCTTCTCACAAGCTCCTCTCACCAGTCACCAGCCAATGCTTTGTGAGGATCAGTCAACACTTTGTGAGGGACAGGGGAGAGGGAGGCACAATGCAGAGGTCCCAGCACCAGCTCCAAGCAGTCATACTTCCAGTTCTTCAGGCACAACCCTGGAATTACTGCATTTCTTTTGGGTCTCCTTGGTGTTGTCAGAGAACCGGGTCCCAGCTCTTCACCTCCTAAATTCGTACTTACAGAGTTTGCCTTTTGTGTTTATTTTTAAACATGCTGAAAGACTTTGCAATTTTTCAAGGTAAACTTTGTGACTTCAAACCCCATACTGTCTGAAACATCTAACTCCATTTTTTTAATCTACAAAGCAGAGGGAAGAAGCTGAAATAATCCCTCTAATAAGGGATATATGCCCACATTTACTTTTTGTACCAGAACTTAACACTTGATGTTTGACCAAATAGTTAGGGGGGGGGTGGAAATGTCTTAATAAATTACAGAAGAAAAACTTCCAAAATAAGTCTACAACTGTTTTCTTTCTTTCTTTCTTTCCCCTTTAAAGATATTTATAAATATGAAATCAATTTTGAGTTTTAAAACTTAAATTCCCATCTAGAAATTGTTAAATAAAGCACCTCTAAAACTTAACACACTCTGCTTCTAAAATCCAAAGTCGTGCTAAATCCCTACAGTAAAAAAGCCACTCTGCTGTGTTCAGATTACAGAGATACACTCAGTGACTACAGCTGTAGGGGTACAGAAAAGGAGAAGACCAAATGCCAATTCAAAAGGAAACCATGAACTTAAAATTTTAATAACTGTGAGAGCAGTAATGAAGCTTTTTAAGTTCAGCAGTCTACTCAGTTTGAAGATAAAGCACTAGGAGCACCTTTGTAGCCCCACAAGTTCATCTCAAAAAAAACAAATTCCAAGCTCAACAACCAAACCTGCCTTTTCCCCCCCTTTTTAGTATCACAAACATGTAAGCATAAAGCTCTACAATGTCTAAAGCAGCCTGAGGACTACAGAGTTTCCTTAGACTTCTGTTCTGACCTTATAATTACATTTAAAGAAAATGCATCTTACTAGTACTTGTCACAGTGAAGTATCTTCCATTGTATTTATGTCTTGGACACTCTTTATGACACAAAATTCACATTATATCAATAGTGAGAGTGAAATATTAGCTGGTTAGCAAGATATCTAAAAGACAACTGAATGCTCAGAAGTAATTTATTTTCTCAATAGAAAGGATAGGTTATTTATCAGGATAAAGGATTTCTCAGATGCATGATGGAGGTCATTGGCCAAATCAACTGTTCAATGGTAATCCATCAGTTCATGCCTAAAAAAAAATAAACAGAAACACTTAGCACGGTACTTAAGGAATCAGTCCCTGTGCCAAATACCAGGAGATTTTAAAACAGCCAAGCAGGCACTCTCACATGGACAATGTCAATTTCTCAAAAGTGTTAACAAAGAAGATCAATGTAGTAATCAAAGGTTTCATCAACAGCTGAAGTCTAAATACAACTAAGTGAAACAGAGTAAATCGCACTCACTTTAGCTTCTGTTTTGAAACAAGGTAGTTACCTGTTATATTTTGCGCTCTGTTTAGAACACTGTTAAGCATACCACTCTCAAATTAGAAACAAAACAAACTTGAAAATATACATTTACTGGAGAAACTAACTACTCTATACTTTTAGGTTTAAAATCAGCAATTAGAAGCCACTATAAAAGACAAATGTATTTAAAAGGGGACTGAACTGGTGGAAACTCTACAAAGGAAAAAAAACCCAAAAACAAACCTCTGTGTAAAGAGAGTGAAAGCCTTTCGGCAGCTACCGGGACCCCAGTTATTTCCCTTGAGCAGTCAGACCAGCTGTTTACTTCCCTCCATGTGGCACAGATAAATACTTACAGAAGTGTCAGCTCTACATTGTCCAGCCTTGTCACAAGAACTGTCAGTATAAATAACAACCTGAGCTTCCATCTGAGTTCACACATCACCTTTAAAGTACAAAAGGAGGCAATATTTAAAATGAGGAGGAAAACACTCAATGTAATTGTACGTGTTGTACACACGACAATGGATGGAGGAACATCCTACTATAGTGAGCAGACAAAATGCCGAATTCTGCAACTTGGATCAAAATCATATTGCTAATTACCTTCTCACTGCGCTCACAACAGCAGCCCCCTGGAAAAACAGAAATTTACAACCACCACTAAAAGAAGTTACTGATTACAGATCATTTTCATCTCCCACAAGCATTCAGGGGATGTACATTGCATTAGCCTTCCCTTCCAAATAAGTTGAAAATTAAGTGTGCCATTGTAAACTGTCATTTTTACATGTGCTAATGGTAATTTTAGAAACTAATTCAGCTGTATAGGTTCAAAGATTGTTTTTTTCCTGTAAGAAAAGATTCATTTTATGTAATATAGACTGTTCACTTCAGTATTTTAAATACAGAACCCAACAGTTAGTGTTACCACATTTACATTTTACAACTGTACCCAAACACAAAAAAGTGACTTGACTCATCCACCTACAACATCCCCAGTGAAAAGGAATAAAATTCCCAAATGGCAGGAGAAAAGAAGACAGGTGGCCAGACTTCTCACGGGAAGATATTAGAATATAACTGAATTACATTGGAATACAGGTTCAAATAAGAACCTTTCTACCACAGTTACCCTTAAACATTAACTCTTTGCATAACACATCCAGGACAAACTCACACACAGGCCAGGAATTATCAGAGGCATTCAGTGGCCACACAAGCTGTCTCATGACTAATCACCATAAGACCTCCTCAGGGGAGTAATGCTGGAATATATACAACAGGGTTGGAAGGCTCCAGCCCTTTACCTTTCCTGTGGTTGATTCTTAAAGTTCACTGTTAGCCATCTCCTGAGATCCAATTTTTAAACACGTTTATCACAAGGAAAGCAAATCTGTATCTCTCAAAGTTAGTTCTTTATTACCACTGATAAATGAAAGCAGTAACATTTTTAAACCCATCACGAGAACATCCTTCCCTACACAGATATTAATTTAACTCAGATTAGCCTCCTGAACACATTCAGTCAAAGATGATACAGTTCCTTTTACTAATCAAACCACTTTTCACTCGAGAACTCAGTGTTGCGAGACATTTTGCAATTCCAACTTGCATTTTCATTACTGCATCCAACATCTACTTCGTTTTTTTCCTGCCATTCATGTTTTACAACTTTGTTTTTATGCCTGGAGAATGCTAGTAGACCAGCACCATTAATACATCTTCTCAACAAGACAAGAAGAGCGCTACTCTAATCATACAAAACCAGCCTGGGTCCCATTCTGAAAGGCAGTGAGTGCCCTCATCTCCCGTTGATGTCAAAACACAATGTTACAGGTGTTGAAGTCTATTGTTCGGTCCATTTTCCCCTGTCTTGTGCGGTCCTGCCGTATATTTATTAGGATACTACACTGCTATAAAACGAAATGTAAGACCCTCACACATTTGTATTTACCAAACTCCTAACATCCACAGCATAATTCAAATAAGGGCAGAGTACACAGTGCCACTGCACATACAAGCACTGTTTTCCAGAGAGAAACAGTTATAAAGGGCTTTATTTTGTTAAAGAAATGGAATAGTTTCTAAGAGTCAAGCAGCCCTCTCAATGCAGTTCCTTATGTAAACAGGTAGAGGCCCTGCAAGTCCCAAATCCAGTAACAACCAAAAAGAGACCCCACATTTCTGAACCAGTCAACTTGGTCACACTGGATGAGATTACGTAGACATCACTCAGAATTACTACTTACTTCAATTTCTGACCTAGAAACACAGCTGCAGTTGCAAGGCCTTATGTATTATCTATTATTATTACTACCTTAAAGCCCGGGTTTGTGCACATCAAAGCAGGCTGCGACTTTCTTCGGAGGAGGGAGAGCAGGGGAAGACGTGGATCAAAGCCCAACTTATTTAAGGAGGTGGTTTACACCCAAATCCTTCTCGTCTGGGTTTGCACTGTAAATCAACAGTTTTCCCGTTCTAACCACCACGAGTTACAACAATGTAGCTTCAAACTAACAGATCGCTGTTCGGAAAGAAAGAGTTACAGTATCTACTAGGACGCACATCTGCTGGAGCGCTGCCAGGCACCCTCCTCCGGCAGCACGGCAGAGTTTCGCTTCTGCCCGGCCCAGAAGCGACTGCCGGACACCTTCGGCGGCCCCGAGGAGCTCAGGGAAGAAAAGCTCCCCCGGGCAGGGTTTTCCCGAGCCCCCAGCCGGCTCGGGGGGACGCGAGCAGCTCCACGGGCCGGGCTGCGGCGGCCGCTCCTCGGGGCACCCGCTGAAAGGCAGAGCACAAGGGAGGGGAGCGCAAAACAAGCATCGGGAGATGAAGTGCGAGCACGGGAAGAGTTTTTACTCGCACCGGAAAGAGAGGACCCCCGCCCGGCCGTGGGAAGGGAGCGGGCGGGGGGCCCGAGGGGGCCGCGCTGCCCTCCCGCACTCACCCGCGGTGTCGGCCGCGGCCGGGGCCCCCGCCACTCCGTTCAGGTAGAGGATGGAGAGCAGGTGGGGCTGCGTCTTCTCCAGGGCCACCCGCAGGTCCTGGAAGTGGTCGCGCTCCTTGGCCAGCAGCAGGGCGATGAGCAGCTCGGCCTTGCCGCCGCCCGCCGCCTCCAGGTCGCGCCGGTCGCGGGGGCCGAGGGCGCCGGCGGCCTCCAGCAGCTCCACCACCGCGTCCACCTCGGTCATGGCCTGCGCCAGGCTCTGCCGGCACTGCACCAGCAGCTCCTTGTGCTTCGGCTCCATGGCCGCGGCACGGCCGGCCCCGGCCCCGGCGAGGCGCGGGCCGAGGCGGGGCGGGCGCCGCCGCCCTCCCTCCCTCCCTCGACACGGCCCCCGGCGCAACTTCGCCCGGGGAGGAGGCGCCGAACTGCTGGGGCAGGACCGGGGCCGAGGGCGGCTTCGCCTTCGCTTCCTCCTCCTCCCGCAGCAGACGGGGGGACGAGCCGCCGTCAGGGGCTGTTGTTCTTC
>VXAU01003794.1:213408-226152 GCA_013399695.1 Formicarius rufipectus
AGCCTCTCCCGCTCCCCTCGGCAGCGAGACAAAGGCCGCGCCGCTGCCCCCCCACCCCCGAGTTAATTTCGCTCCAAACCGGGCGAAGCCGAGCGTTCAAAATAATAGCGGACCGCTTCGGGTTTTGTCCATTGCAATTTACAGAATTGAAAGTTTCCAAACGAGAGGTCTAAACAGTGGTATCTCTTGGCTCATCTCCTCGCCAAATGCAGCTTCATCGGCGTGTCGTGAATAAACAGGGACCAGGTCATCATCATCATCGTGGCTGAACTTCGCGAATGAAGGTTTGGGAGGGCTCTCCCCGCGCTCTGAGGGCTGATAAAGCCGATGCGAAAACAGTCAAGTCCGGTTGTAGAAGGCACAGCAGAAAGTCCCCGTAGGTGGTACTGTCAAGGCACGGTTCTTTCTGCGGTGTCTTTTCTCCTCCAGGCTGATTCTGTGTGCGGTTTCAAAGGAGGCAGCAGCGTTGTGGTTTGTGTGTCTTCCCGTCTCCCAACTGGAGGCCAGAGTGGATCAGTGATGGTGGTCACTGTGGCCAAGGCTGAGGTGTTGTTTCAGGGAGTCCTTGTATCTCCTCTTCAAGGCTCCTCTCTTGCAGCAGCCTTTGGCGAGGGACCAGGTAGTTTACAAATAAGAGTACAGATACATTCATACCCAACAGAAACAGGAGGATGGAATTGCTTAGCAAAAAAACCCCAAGGGAATAAGAACTTCTCTGTCTGAAGGTAAACAGGCTGCCAACATGACTTGCACCAAATATTGTCTTAATTTGTAAACAGCTAGGGGAATAGACTGCAGAATGACCACAGTTATCAGCTTAAATTCACTTTTCATATGTTTTGATGACATTGAAAGGGCATTACTGGTAGTGGTGTTAACCCCATTACATCGAGTAGGAACCAAAATTATCTGACAGCCTCCAAACAACGATTTTCCTTATTTAGTGTCTGGAGAGCTGGACTCCTTGAGTACAAGGGGAAGCCGTCACTCTCTAAAATTTTCTGTTAACACACCCATGAGGAGATTTGAGGTGCTGAGCGAAGTTTCACGTCACTTTATGTAGTTCAACAGATAAGGATTTCTCTGATGTGTGAAAACAAGCTTGAGTTATGTGCATAATTATGCTATGCATTGTACTACTAGTAGTGAAGGCTGAGAATAAGAGGACTTCAACCTTAGAAGTCATTATTTACAACAATAATACGCCAAGTGTGGGGTGATTTTGAGGCAACTTTTTCCACATTTGGTCCTTTCATTGTTATTTAATGCTCTTACAGAGTAATTTCCTCTAATTTTGCATCCGTAGTTTTCTCAACAACTTTCTTTGCTACACAAAATAGAGATATTAAGTTTGTTGCCTAATGATTAATATTGCAAATTCCTGCAGACTCTGTTCTTTCGAGACTATTTACATTTAACAGAAAATCTGTCTATTTCTCTCTGGTAAGTTTTTAAGACTTTCTAATCTCAGCAGTCCTTTAAATACAATGTTTTCCTGTAAAGGAAAGGAAACAAACCATCAACTTCTGTTACAAGGCTTTATGTTGAGAGACAGACTTTCGATCTATGCAACAGTCCTCCTACCTGAACTATTTAGACAATCTTGGTTTCCGTGCTCTGCCTGATTCAGCCTCTGATCGGCGCCTTTCACCCGGCGTTCACACGGGAATGGCATTGTTCAGGCAGGACACGGCTCGGCTCTCTTCAGTCCCATTTCAAACTCTAGAGGGAGATGTGCCTTGCAAATGTTTACTCTGGATTCTTATTTACTCCTACCTTTGCCAGAAGTGTGTCCGAGTCCTTTTCATTCTCTCCAGATAAAGCATCAGTCTTCTCATCCTGTGTTGCCTGCCTCACCTTTTGCTTGCAGATCCACATCTTCTGTTGCCATTGCTCAGGTGGTGCCAGGTAGCAGGCAAATATCTAAAATTGTACCAGGTTTCTTTCTCTCCAGCAATGCAGTTTGTATCTTTTTGTAATATCTGAGTCTCCTACACTCCATTTTTTTTCTTGCAAATGGCAAGTCTTCTTTGGTCTTAGAAAAATTCAGATAAATTTCTCACTGCACAAATGTCTCTTCCATGGGTTCAGTGGCTGGCATTTGACTGTAGAAGACAAGGACGTTGCTGTTACCTCACATACTTGAGTCAGTATAGACCTTCTCCAGCAAGTACAGGGAAAGTCTTTGTAAGACTTAGGCATATTTTGGAGACTCAAGTTATGAAATGGATGCAAATCTATTATGCCAAAAGTTGACAAAGTGACCCAAATTCAGATCACTACAGTACTCTAGAATGTACAACTCCACTGCAATACTAAGTGGCAAAACCAATTTTCAATTAATTCCTTTCTTCCCAACCCCCAACAGAAAACAAAAATAAAAAATAGGCAAAACCCTTTGGTTCCCCTGCCAAGTTTTCAGAAAATTAATATATTTGTGGAATAAATTTTCAGAACGAAAATCTAAGTTAACCAAAGACAGATCCTTGAAATGAATTCAAGTCTACATCTTGGACTATACAGGAATCAACCAGGTGTTTATCAGAGTACCAAAATGAAGGTCTTTTGTTTGTTTGTTTAAACCAAATAAAAGGAAGGATTTAAAAAACATAATTAAATATGGAGCTCCAACCCCAGGTGTCATTGGTATTTATGTAAAATTGGATTTAACCTGCAATTTGACAAATTAATGGGAAAAGATTGGTACATTTTTATAAGCCTTAGAAAAGCTTTGCAAGTTGGCTTTGTTTGTTTTTTGGTTTTGTTTTAGATTTGGAAACTCTGCTGTTAAGGAAGTATGCCTTGACCAGCAATACCTATGTGTATGAAGTCTGAGAAAGATCTGGGAGACAAGATGGGGACATGGAGGCAGAAACTGGAGTTTATTTCTGCATGGCAATACTACTGTTTCTCCTTTTCTTTCAAAAAAAAAAAAAAGGTATACAACTGAGTAAAAACAAAGGCTTTCAAATGTACATAAAACATGCAAGGTTGAAGAAGGTATCAGACCTTGAGACTGATTTTTCTAAAGCAGAGATTGGAATTGAAAAAAAAAAAATCAAGTTATTATCTGCTTCTGAAAAACCTCCCTCTGTAGATTTAAGGTGAGGGCAGTGAAGGACTTGAGTTCTTGCCAAGTTTTTGGTTGGGAGAACAGGATCTTCCTCAGAACAAGCATTAGCTTTCAGTAAGCCCCAGTCCTGCACATGAAGACTGCTTTGTTATAAACCAGTATAACCCTTTGTAGTATATGAAATTTGTAAAATGCCACAAGTACAGTATATTAAAAAAAAAAATAGCAAATGTGCAAGCCTTTGAAAATATTAAGATCAGAATCAAGATCAGCAGGAACAGGATTTAGTGTCTGTAGAACAAGATTTTTTTCCTGTAATATGTCAATGCACTTTTTTTACTATGCAGTAATCATCATGTTTGTGTTTGTAAACTCAGCACATTTCCTGAAATATAATGGTGTGTCAGACATTCACAGTGGAGACTAAAAAGAGGTTCAAATTGATGTAATCGAGCACACAGTTCTCACTTTAAAAGTTTATCTTCCCTGCAGATCACAGAATTTTAGGTTGAAACCAAGAAGACTCTCTATGTGACAATGATCAAGCAAGAAAAGGAAAAGGCAGAGGAAAAGAAGAAGAGACAAAGAAAGCAGAGAAATAGAGAACCCTTCCTGTTTTCAAGATGGATTTCAATGTGCTAGTATAAAATGTTGCACCTGCAGTGACAGGGACTGCACCCAGGGACTGTTCTGTCTTGCAAAAGCAGTGCTCCCAAAAGCCTCTTGGTGACGAGATTTATGTTTTACATCACTCATCCACATACTGACTGACACTATCATATGGTTTTAGCTTGGTATTTTCTGTCGTTTAGAAACACCTGGGCTTTGAAACAGGCTGCTTACACATTTTAACAGGACTTGGCATAGGAGAATAATCTTCTGTGCAGAAACACCTGTCACTCCTTCTCAAGCACTTCCTCCTCTGCACTACTTGCTTTGCTGCCTGAGTCACAGCAGCAGCTCTGCTGCTATGCGTTTGCTGGTAAATCACCTGTTCAAAAATCACCAGTTTGAAACAGCAGAACTTCTAGTAGCCAGAAGTATTTTCTACAGGATTAGGAGGTTTTTTTGGTGATTTTTAAATACATGGGAGACACTTCATTTGATTTTTGGTTTTGGAGCCCTTAGGATACAGGTCTTCAAGCTTCACTGGCAATCACCTATGCTAGAAATGGTTTTGTAACCAAAGCTATGCTTCTCATTTAATCATATGATTCAAGCAACTATGGGTTTAGAGAAAAGTATTGAGAGATTTACTGTAAGTGAATGGAAGCTGACAACACTGTGTGAATCCTGGGAAAGAAGGTAATGCAATCTCCAAAACAGCTATATGATAAATACAAATAAACATCAAGTTAAGACTAGAGCTCTCTAGATACAAATTATACCCCATAGAGATCTTCATGGATGTCACAGGAAACACCAGCATCTAAGAGGTTCTAAATAGCGATTTATTTTTTCACATTAATGTGACTGATAGACAATTAATTAGCATTTTCAGGATAGGAAGGTGCTGGTCTAATGGGCCAGCAGATCAAAGGATTTCACTTACCCTTTACAAAAAAAAAAAACAAAACCAAACAACAAAAACAAAAAACAACCACTCCAAATCATAATGTGAGCCATCTGGACACTGCCCAGAGGAAATATATCACCTGGCAATATCATCTCTAGGAATGGACTATGCCCATAAATCCTGAGTTCCTTGGAGCTCCTGCTAAAGCTGCAGACTGAGGGAGCTGCTGTTGGACACACACAGCACCACAAGGATCATTTAACTTCCCAAAAATGTGTAACCATGAACTCCAGGAAATGGTTTAGCTCTCTCTTAAGTGAGCTCCTATGACATATAGTATGAGGGAAAGCACACTTTTCTTTTTCTTCACCCCCCCCCCCCCCACCCCGTAGCCATAAAACCTATGTGTCCTTTAATCTTGTACTACACTAGGCAGCTTTTAAATAGTAATTATTGTGAGTTTTCCCACTCTGGACAAATTGAAATGAAGATGAGAAAGAAAGCATGGTATTTGATGAAGGTTTTAGATTTCTCTAAGCTGTTAAAAAAAGAAAGAAAAAGGCAAATAAAGTTATTTTAATTTAAAGAGAAAGAGCTTCCTCAAAGGCAAAAAACAAAACCCTGTTTGTTTGAGGTAAATAGTCTCCTCCTGGAGCTGTGAGTACACTCAGTCGTTTCTGTTTCTCAGACAACTGTTTCCAAAAACTAGAAGTACTACAGAGGCACATTGGTGGTGATACTGCAAGGCTGTAAGAATTTCAGCTTTTGTAGGGAAGGCACCATGCAAGCAAATCCCATCTGCTTAGAACAGACCAGGGTGGTGGTGGGGGGGTGATTTAATTTTCTTTCCAGACTGGGCTGACTTGTGATGTGGTTAACTTCTCTAAGCAAGCAGATGTTAAACAGCCCCTTTAAAAGCTGTTGCTTGCAGTTTGTTATTGGTTCAGTTTCTAGATCAATTTTCAAGTCAAACAAAGATTTATACCACTCATTTTCTTTACTTCTTTAAACACTAACTGGGTGATAAAAGCAAATGGGTGCCCTAAACACCCACGTGCAACTTCAATAAACAAGGCATACACAAACTGAGAACTGGTAAGAAGAAAACCTAAACTGTAGTCAAAGAAGGTAGACAAATGTAAGAACTCCAGAGAAGGCCTTGGAACACTTTCAGCCTCTTCACTGGTTTTCTCTCAGCAATGAGCATTTTCAAATGGGATTTGAATCTAAAGGCTCTTGAAGAAGGAAAGGTATTTCCTTATCTTCCATTGCTCAGATCTGCTAAGAATTGCATATATATTTTTAATAGCAAGTAGTTCCCCTGCTCACTGACATGCAAGGGTTTAAAAGCTGAATCTATCTCAGTTACAAGCTAAATTTTCCAGGGTCTCCTGGGACAGGAAGATTGTGCTTTAACTGTGGCACAACGGTACTGGAGAAAAAGGCTCCTGTTGCTGAACAAAAGTCCCTGAAAATTCCAGGGCAGTCCAAGTATCTCTAAGCCCAAAGAGCTCCCTGAGGAAATGGAGACAGGTACTCATGCAACTGTGGTTCTGTATCTGTAGATACTGCACAATACTTCTCCTTCCACACAGGCCTGAAGAGCTCATCCCAAACTCATCTGCTTTGCAATGCTCAGACTAAGGAAAACAGGGGCAGCAGCCCAGAGGAAGAAACAAAGAAACAAACAAAACCCCCAACAAAACAACACAACAAACCAACCCCAGAACACATCAGATCCACATGTGAGAACAGACTAATGCTCAGATTTGGTTGGACTCCAAAAGTTTATCATGCACGGAAACAGATAAGCAGGATTGTGGGGAGCATCCAGCTGGAGGGGATTATTACTGCTTCATAAAGTACACTCTAGGATCCTGCACTTATCTATTTTATGACATAGGAGAAGCATTTCATTTCTGATGTACTTTCATTAGTGGTGTACAATTTACTAAGTGCCTATGAGAAACAGACAAATGTGGATGGTCAGTTTTCTGAAAAAGAAGACCGCACATCCTGTGTGTCATACCCACAGCTAAGATTTGAAGCGCCATTTGACAGTGATACATAGATTTACTTCTACATAAACACTGCATAAATGCCATATGCTTCTAATTTTTTGAAGGAACTTTTAACATTACTGGATATTCCTTGGGCAGGAGAGGGAAATGATTTTCGGAGGAGGTAAACACAAGACTGGATTTACAGAGAGAATAAAGGCAAAGAGAAACCCATGTACAAATTTGCTATGGTCAATTTGATCAGGCAAAGCAGACTATGGGCCAAGATCCAACTTACGATTGAGGAATGTTTAAAATGACAAAAATACTGGATTTAACTAAAATTAGTTCTGAAAACAGTAACTAACATGAAGTGATATAACTGCTAAAATACACTCTAATTTAGAAGGCAAAAGTAATACAGTCTCTGGCCAGCTGACATGCCTTGGAAGGGATGAGAAAGCCATCAGAGAGTTCCAGATTGAAATAATGTCTCAGCTTGGCAGAGTGGCAGCTGCATTACCAGCTTCCACAAGGTTTGGTCATCCAGTTTAAACTGAGCTACAGATCTTCAACACATCTGTATTTTCTCTCTTCCTAACACAAATGTAAAAATTCAACATTGAACAATCCAAGTTAACTAGTATTTTTTGAAGAAAAAAGCCATGAAATTAATTTAGAACCTAAATTATTGTAAGTATCAGGATTTGTCAAAATTGAACAACACATAAACAACTCCCAAAACAGAAAATCCCCACCTTGATACTAAATGGGAAAGAACATACACAGCATGGCCCAGAATAAGTAGAAACATCTGAGACAAAGTGCTGAGTGGCATGGAAGCCTTAAAAATTATTTAGCTTAAAATTTTACTTTTTGAATGAAGTATGCAGCAATGAGGTTTAGAGAATGATGTTCAACTGTTTGAAACTTATAAAGATGCATTAATTGGTGGGAGTTTGATGGATAGAAATATTTAATATAATGCATATATTAAAGCTCATTCAGTTCCGCTGAGTTCTGTAATTGGTTTCCAGGGGACTTGGATTAAGCCCCAGTTTGGAAATAAAAACACTGTGCAAAAGAATAACTGAAATAAAAAGTCTCCAAGCCTGCTAGGGATATTCCATGCAGAATAAATACACTCCATCAGCAAGGCAAGCCAAATATTATTCTTTTTAATGTGGGTTATTTGTAGAGATTTTTTTTCCTTTTGTCTTCAGAGCTGCCACCCTCCCCTTCCAAGAATATTAATGGCAGCCAAGAGCTTCACTGCTTTGCCCTCTCCTTTTCCACCTGAAGTTAGTGTCTGTCTTGCAGTTGACTTCAAGAGCACCCACTACTTGTCTTTTACCACTTACTTTGGTAGATGAAAGAATGAAAAGAACTCCAGGCAGCAGACACTTATCACACTGTTAAACCCACACATCCTGGCTGTGCTCTTTACTAAGTATTCCATACAGCAGGTAAATTTTCTCAAGCACAGTCCCTTGACTCACCTTGATGATTCTATCACCTCTCATAACAGTGTTGCTCAGGAGACACTGTTATAATTTAATAGTCTTTAACAGACTGAATCTCAAGTACAGAGAGTCTAAAGATTACCCCAGGTCTGTGGCAGCAAGTTAACTGATTCTACATGTGCCAGCTACCTACCAAGCTGCTGTGCTGATCCCTTATATTTATTCTCTACAGAATACACACAAACAAGCAAGGGAAACAACACTGGTGTCAGCCAAGCAGGGTGGGCCAGAAGCAGGCTAAAGACAAAAGTAAATGGACACAAAGGGCTGGATATAATTTTTAGTGCTGACAGCCACAAGAAGCAGGAATGCTTTGAATTTCAGTTTAGAGTGCGAGTATATTCCCTTATATAATAAGGCAATTTTTTTATTTCACAAGTTCTTTGAGCATAGTTGTAATTTTGATGGCAGCAAATTTCCACATCCAGATGTGCTGAGGAGATGTTTTCTCCTTGAGTGGTTTAATTATCCTGCAGGCAATTGTTCACAGTAACCTTGCATGGCTGAGCTGAGTTCAGCCAGAGGCACAGTGTGGTTGACACAGCACTGCTGCAGGGATGCAGTGTCACCAGCACTGACAGTCACAATGGGTCCAGAAGGGACAAATCTGGGTGAGAAACAAGGACAAAGAGACAGAAATAAAGGCAAAAGGAACCAGAAAATGCACAGCAGTGGCGTAAGTCAGAAGAACTATGTGTCTTCTGAAGAACTGAAGTTTTAAAGGAAGTCTCTGAAGTAACAGGAAAATATCTGCATGAGCTGAAAATCTGGAAAGAATGCCATATGGTAAAGGGGTGAGGTTATTGTGTGGGCTTGTCAAGGGACATACAGCAGACACACCCAGCAAATGTTTTAGCATATTTGCATTGGAAAAGTACAAGGATCAGGGCAGAGTAAGGAGCGAGGTGTGTCCTTCCTTCCAGCAAGTGCATGAAGGAGATCCCCCAACCCCCTGTGCCCTTCAGAAACGTGTCCCACAGTGTCACTGCTGGTGCCACTTAAGCCTTCATCATGACATGGCCAAAGCCATCCTCAGCACTCCAAAGACAATCAGCAGTTTACCACAGAGATGCTGTGAATCAACCTGAGCCAAAGAAGCCCCTGTCTGTGACAAACCAGGATGAATCACACCACACTGCCAACCTGTTTCCAGAAACTAACAAAGCCCTGAATAATAAATCAAGTAAAATAATTCTGAAGTCTCACACCTAATTCTACCATTTTGTGGGACCCCTGGAGTTGATCAGCACAATTTCACTACCACTTTTGCATTTCTTGGCAGTTAATTTTCTTTATTTTGCTTCTAGAAATCTACACAATTTAACCTTTAAAAGAGCTGCATGCTGAGAAAAGTGTGATACGTATTGAAAGATTAGCCAACCAAGCTACACTTTGACAAAAATGAGAATAAAATGCCTATGGTTAATAATCCAGGTACCTACTGCTTTCATAACAGTTTCATTACTGGCCAACACAGTCTCCAACTAACAGAACATTGCCATCATGGAAGAGAAAGAATTTGGTATGAAATCCTGGGAGGCACCCCAGGTTCCTGTGGACCCTGAGACAGTCAGAGAGGCACCTGATTGTCCTCTTGTACCCATGGAATAAAACTCCTCAGCACCATCAGTCTCTGAAACCACCATGATCAGAGCACTGTGATGACAGACATTCATTGTAAACAGTCCTAATTTTTAACAACAGAACAATCTACATAGAATAGCCTTCCTTTATAGACCTGAGTGAATTATCCCTCTAATTGTCATAGATGTTGTTGCCTCTTCTAGTATGAGACACAACACAAGGAATTGGTGTAATTTCTCTATCTTGTCTCAGTAGCAGGACTTATATATTATTAAAACACCTCAGATCAGGATCTTCCCAGAATATTACTGATCTCCCTGCAGGTGTCAACACCAAAAGAGTTGCACTGTAGTTCAGCAGCTGTAACTATGCACGGTTGGTTGAAAGAGCATTATATCCAAACTTATACAATAACTGAAGGAAATAAATCAGAGTCATTACTCATTAATAACAGTCATCTACCAAATAAATGAGGATTTAAGAATCATTTATCACAGCAATCTCCACTAGAACTGATGAAATCTTAGTTCTCAGGAATACCTACTCTTTTTCCAGCTAGTTCTATCACTTCATTAGGACTCCTTATAGAGATTACAAATATCTTTGCATCACTTCACCTAGCTACCACCTTTCTGTTTCCTCCTCAAACAGATCTGAACTTTACTCTTTCATATTCCCTTGCTTAACATTCCCTGTCCTTTCAGCTTTCTTCCCTCTATCCTCAGTTGAAGAAACCACCATATTCTCGTGCAAAATTAGTCCTGTTTACTGTCACTGCTTCCAACAGGCACATGCCATTATTCCTGATCTTGAAGGCCCGGACTCACAGGACAGACTTTTTGGATGAAGAAGCACCTTTTGCCATCTGATGCACACAGTGGCTCTACACAGCACTAGAAGTATATGTTGTGGTTAAGACAATGCTTTATCCAGAATAGCTCAGGGCCCACAGAACCATCAGCACAGCCAGCCTATACCAAGTTCTGAGCCCTGTGAACTGAGTCACACATATGAGAGGAACTAAGAAAGCCACAGGCACTCGTGCAGCTTTCAGACTTTAAAGTGGAAGATTTCATAAATCTTAGTGTTTTCAGCTGTCTGTACACAGAGAAGACCACCTGTTTCATATTATTTTCAGTCCTAAACATTGGTCCTTCACACCGATCAGTATCACCTTCGAGTATTGTTAATACAGCCTTGCTCTGGAGTTGTGCAGCAGCTGAAGAATGTGAGACTCTGAGCAGTGAGCTGGGACGACTTCACGCTCCAGAGAAGCTCTCCGAGCTGGATTTCAGTGCTCACTCTCGAGAGTGAACACAGACTGGAGCAATCACTGCTGCATGGAAAACGCTGCCACAAAAGACCTGTTCCAGCTCACAGCGCAGATCTGCTGTTCTCAGTGCCCAGGAGCAACTTGCTCCATTCTTTTGAGACTGACTAGAGCCTTCTACTTAAATACCAGTTTTGTTTGCTTGCTTCTTGGTTATTTTTTATATCAGATAGATTAAAAAACATGAAAACAAAAATTTTACTATTTCATGAAAAAACATGTGTGGACTCTGGTTTCTCCTTCTTAAGAAAATGATTTCCCTTAATCTCCTTCCTCATATATATCATTTTAACAGGTAACCTTCCTTCGTGTAGTTATATTTCAATCCTGATATTATAAAAAACCCCATTTTTAATATAACAACAACACTACTACCCAAATACCTCTTTTCTGAAAAGAAAATGCTGCTCTCTAGTGGAAGATGATATAATTTCATCAGAAGGAACGTTTTAAAATTTTCATTTTATCATTTACAGGAAACCTTAACTAATTTTTACAAGTACTGATACACAAAAGCAGCAGGGCTTGTTTGTTTTCTATGAGTCTTTCAGATTCGTCTGTGAGATTTTGGTATTTATTCTCTGAGATAAACTTGCTATGCAGCAATACCATCATCACATCCAAATAACCTGCCAAGTATTTTTCTCCATTGAAATATTTTAATGTTTTATAATTTTTAGTTTTGCTGTTCTTAAGCAATACAAAAAATGTAGGCCAGTTTTTCTTAATTTCTTCCCCTCCATTTAATTACTGGCAGACTTTCCTAGATCTCAATACAGAGCTTTAGCTAACCACCTTGAGGATACATTTATCAGTTATGTTCAGAGAAGAATTTAAGCAAATATGCAGATACTGTGAAAATCTGTATCCTGTTTGCTATGTGTTCATAAAGGCATTCCTGTCTGCAAGCACAGCGATACAAAATTGAGGAGGAACTCCTGTGGTTCCTTCAGCTTATGCTGAAACAGTGACAAATGGTCAGACACCCAAGGAGTCTTTGTACTGAAACAGCCAAATTTTATCCTACTTCTAGTTAACTTATAAAACACAGAATTCAGACTTTTTTTTTTTTAAGAACAGAGAAGCAAAAAGTGGGATATTTACCACAGGTAACAGGGGTATCTCAAGGATTTTAAAGCAAAAGAGTGTTTCAGAAGGGCTGAGAGACAGGCAATGCAACCAAAGGCTAAACAAGAATGTTTTTGAGTTCCTAGGCTAAAAGAAATACTGAAGGCACTGGTGGGATCTAAACCAGCAGAGTGGCAGCTGAAGAAGAATTTTAATGGCATTGCAACAGTTTTTTCTAAGTGAAACCACACACCGAGGACACAATCTTAAACTCAAGGCATTAACACTGGTTTATGCCTTCATTATGCAGCAAGACATGTTTTAAAAAGTGTATCTGAAATCCTGGGAGAGCAACTGGAGTTTTGCAAATTATTACCTGAAGACAAATCAAAATATTAGTACATTTTGTATATTAGGACAAAAAGCCACAGTGAAAATACATCATTTGAAGGTTAAAAACCAAGTAGCATACCTGGGTAGCAGGTCTGTGCCTCGGGAGCCTCAGGGTTCAAGGTGATAAATACCAGTCCTACACCTCTTCTCTGCTGCTAAAGGTTGGTCTAGTTTGTTTTCCCTGCCATTTAAGGAATTTTTATGCTTCAGAAGAGCAAGCTTCCTATACATTTTTTTTTTTTTTTTTTTTTTTTTTT
>VXAU01003794.1:226264-259375 GCA_013399695.1 Formicarius rufipectus
TTTTTACTTTTAGACTACATATTTTATATGTATACACATTATCTCTGGAAACCTTCAAGGCAAGGCTGGATGGAGTTCTAAGAAACCTGTCCACCCACCATTTAGATAGCTCATTTCCCTGTATATACAAAAAAAAAAAGAAAGGAAAAGAGGAAGATGTGGTTACTTGTTCCAATACAAACTCAGACCTTGAGAAGGATCTTTATTCACAAAAATGCCAAACACTTTCAGTAGAATTTGCCATGATAAAATGAAGGACTTAACCACAGGTAAGGTTTATTGGCTTTCTCTCCACATACCTGTGCTAAGTTTACATCTTGAAAAAGAAATAGACAAATCAGTACGTGGCCATCTCACTGAGATCACAATTTCAATTTATTCTTAAATTTCCACTGTTAAAACAGGTAACATTGGACATGTGGCTTTTAGAGCAGATGCTAAATGTACTATATTCTCCATCTTCACCTTGCCAAAAATCGAGGCAGAAGTAGATCTTAGCATCACATTGAAAAAACAAAATAATTTGAGAATAGCTGTGTTGAATTTCACATGGGAACTCGTCTACACAGAGGATGAGTTAAAAAATAAACACAATGGCACCTTAGGACTTAAAACACCAGACTTACCATCTCTGAAAGTAGCCTTATACTTCTCTTTTGGAGCTGCATAAAGGGTAACTGAAGCACAAACTTGTTCATTCTCAAATGCTAGAAGACTCAGTAGCCTGCTTTTACCTCAGGAGAGCATCACTTCAGCTTGTGTGCTTTGTTTCTCGCCAACTTCAGCCTGTGTTACGAGCACACTGAATACCTAAAAACTGCTGACAGAACACTAAGATACTTCCCCCTCCACAGCACCACAGTATAAATTTAAACATAATACACTGAAATAATTAAAAATCAGTATTAGTTCTGAAAACTGCTCTAACGGGCTGAAGGTAGAAATACTTTCAGATTATTTCATAGCAATGCATCAAACCAGCATCACTTTCTATTGCTACTTCATAGAATAAAATCAGACTAAATAGTTCAGATGATCCTGCTCAACTATGAAATGTTGCCAAAACTAAGACTGCTGTAAAGTAGAGGTTTGCAGCAGTTAAGACATCTGCTGTCATCAAAAACTATTTATAAGGTGCAATGTTCTTACAACAGTTTTCTCCAAACTGAGTAGCAGCTTTACAATGTGCACCTTCTTGCAGATACCGCCTCAAAACAGAACCCTGGGGAGGAAACCTATTTACTGGATAATAACTAGGGACAAAGAAAAACCAATTAAAACCACCACAAGCAAAGAGCAACTATTTCAAACGCTCTGAACAGCACTCCTGAACTCAGTATGAATTAATCACAGCTTCAGTTCCAGGTTCCTTAGGTTTCTGTTAACAGCTGTAGGCTGACCTCTGCAGCTCCTGTTGAAAAGCCACTTCCAATGCACCCCAGGCAAGCTCACAGAACTCTTGTGCCATTTTCTATTAGTTTTATTAAAAGAATCCCAATAACAGGTAACACTTAGTAACAGCTTCCACCCACAAAGAGCAACACAAGAACCTAAATCTATCACAAGAAAAAGAAATCTTATCAGGTGAAATCCACTTGTAATTCGTTTCCATTCTGTGGTGCAGAGAAGCCTCTCCTTTAAGGGTCTGTACTAACAGGCAGCAAACAACTGGACAATTTTTTTCATAGTATTGCACTTACCTATTCACAGCTACTGAGGCACATAGAACTGATCATAAACATTTCTTAATTTAAATTATGTTTGCTTTCTATTCCCTGTTTTGCTATCTTGTTATGTCCAAGTGCTACGTAATGATGGGAATGTGAAATTCATTATGATCAAATATCAGAGGCCTCTTGGGTGGGGTCGATTCTCTGTTTGCTTTGTGCAACAGTTTAAAAAGTCCTGTTCCAATATTCATTGGAATTCCCATGATGATGCACTCAGAAACACCTGGGGGGGGAAAGGAAATACAATGAACATCTGAAGAGGAAGGATTTACAAAACTAACTTCATTTGCACATTGTTATGTGTTGCCTATCTAATCTCCTTGAACCTCACATGTAGGGGCCAACGTCCCTTCACTAGATGAAGTGAAATGTTACAGTCATCAGATCAGTATATTACTTAAATAGGGCTAAACTCCTAGACAGGAAATTTCAACCTAACCTAGACACTTTCTCCAATAATGGAAGCACTTCAGGAGGTTTGTTTTTGGAGAAAACACGTTCCATGCAGTGCCTGTAGCAGAAGATGCAAGGCAAACTTACTTCATCTTCATTCTCTGACTCAGTGCTAAGACTTCAATCAAATCCAGCCAAGTTCCCTCAAAGCCCCTTCAAGTTCCCAATGAGAAAGGCACAGTACTTGAGCTATAATGACATTTCCACCATTCAGAAAGTGCCTGTTCTGAATTCAAAGCTTCAGTCTGTCCCAACAAGTTTTGATAGCTTTAACATTGTCACTGCAACTTTTTTCTGTTCAATTGACTAGACAGACTTCTTAAACCTCTCCCCAAACCTATGTTAGCTTAAAGAAAATCTGAGAGAAATGGATGCAAAGGCATTTTAAAAAAAAACCCAAAGAAAAAAAAAAAAACACAAACAAAAATTACTTCAATTCCAAATACTGCAGTACATAGTAAAAATACAAAATACAGATAAGCAGAATGCCAGAACTCATCTCCTGAATTTTCTGTTGGCTGTATGCATGAGGCCATGCAGATGCTTGTGCACAGGTAGGCATATTTTCCAACTCTGAGTCTTTCATGAATTCAATGAGATGATTCAGTATATGTTAATGAACTCAAATTTAAAAGCTGAAGAATAGATACATTTAAAAAAAAAATTTCTGAGGACAGGTATCTTGTCTTTTGTGTTAATAAACCAGATATTGATAAACAAGGCTTCTAATTATAAAAAATAAATCAAGAAAAATGATTTTCATCTATTTAGATCATAATTAACTGAAGAAGTCAAGAACTTGTCATTTCTGTTTATTCCTGGGTCTAACTGCTAAATCACCTTATGTAACCACATTAACAGTGTAACCTTCATCTAGGCCAAGACATTTACATCTTTCTGTATCTTAGCAGGAACAAAACCAACATGTAAATACTGAGCAAGGCAGGAGGTTTCTTCATCAGCTCTAGGTCCTGAAGGTACACAAGCTTTCACAATTGGAAAAGA
Organism: Formicarius rufipectus; assembly: GCA_013399695.1. Lineage (NCBI taxonomy): Eukaryota > Metazoa > Chordata > Aves > Passeriformes > Formicariidae > Formicarius > Formicarius rufipectus. The sequence continues at coordinate 229,453 of VXAU01003794.1, forward strand.
GAGAACTACTGATAATGGGGCAAACTTACTGATATTTCACTGAGATCTAGGTCAAGAAGTAAAACCAACTAAAAATCTATTTTAAGAAATGTACAACCAATGTCCAACTGACTGCAAGATCTGACTGAGATTAGAAGCAGAAAAAAATACACCAAACTCCCAGAAAACAGAATCAGCTTCAGACCTGAAGTTTCTGATATGTAAGCTGAAGAGGAAGCTTAACAAGGGCAAAAATCCAGCGCTTTGAAGAGGTTTACAGATGCTGGTTAAGGAGAAGGAGCTGCAACAGACTTTGCAATACCTACCACAAACAGAATCCTTCTGCCCAAAGTACGCAGCATCAAAGAGATGGTCTGCAGTCTTCTCAAAGGAAGCCAGCATCAACACACTTTCCTTCATTTTTGCCAGTCCAAACCTAGTAATGCCCAGCACTTCACCCTTGATTGATGGAAAAACCCAGAGAGAAAGACTGAGTAAAAAATACCCTATCCACAATAAAGCATTATCCTAATAAGCTGCTCCACAGCTGAACATTCTGAAGGTTAATAGCACAGTAGTAATCAGTATTTAAATAAAGCAAGTATTCATACAAAGCAGAAACGTTATAAATGGTTAATAGATTATTTTTTTAAAGCATGAGTACTGAAAAGGTGAAAAGAAACATGGCCATGAGAAAAACCCCACCATTATAAACTAGCTGCTCAGCTACAAACTTCATGGGGTCTGGGAGCACTATGCTGAAATTTACTGCTAATTGTCTACAGGTAAGTTGGACTTCAGCTGGCAGAAGATTATAGAAGACTCTAAATCTTCATATTTTCACTCTCCAGAAAAAAAGGTAATTAGCTTTTTAAACTAACTCATTTGTGCATGTTTGCTAGAAACATCCTGATTGTATCAGACTGTGCACAGAAGCATATGGCAGAAGTACTGTCAAAAAAATGCATGCTAGAAGCCCAAGTTCAAAAACATGGCACTCTGCTGCCCTTTTCCACTGCAATGCTGCAGATCTACAGGGTCAGCCCTGGGGACTGCTGTAGCTCAGTACAACAAAGCTCAGTTTTGGGACAAGTCAGAACTCCATCCATTTCACCGAAACTAAACCCTTGCTGTCTGCAGGCAAATGGGGAAAATGTGACTTCCCTATCAGTAAGGGACCAGATATGACTTGCTACTAACAAGTCCTGTAAGACTGTTCATGTAATCTGGTTCTATTTGCAAGGTCTGTATCCTTTGACTCTTACATATGGTGCAGCTGTTACAAACCACACCCCACGTGGTTTTCTGCACAGCAAGCCCTAAATTGCACGCATGGTTACTCAAACAGTTGATGTTCGTATCATAAGTGTTAGGATTCCTATCTCTAATAGGAAATTATGGTTCCCTACTCATTATATCAACTTGTTTGCAGTCACGATAGATCCCCTCCGCCCTCCAGAACTAGAGTAATTAAGCCTTTTGTTTAAAATGCAAGCAATGGTATTTGGTTCTAGAAGCCCAGAATGGCCTTCCATCTCCTCAGCTCACCTGTCTTGCTCAAACATGGAAAAACTAATTTGTATAAACAGACCAATGTGACATTCAGAGAACACAATACAAACCTTGTAAGTCATTAGATCAGACAGCAACATAACATGTCTCCTGTCAATGCTCATGCCATGATTCACCATCGTATACTGGATCTCATTGATAATGGTCGTCCGAGCAGCTTCGATTCCAAGTGTTTTCTCCACCTACACAAGAGGTTGTGTTAGGTGATGCACGTGTAGTAAAGGTGCCATGGGGAAAATCTCACAGTACCCACTTAAACATTACCTCATAAGTGTTGTTAGAGGATGTTTTTGTTCCTTTCACTCCATGAGTAGCCATAACAGCTCGCAGGTTATCACCTTCAACCAGAAGTTTATATTTTTCCTTTCCACTTTGTTCATCAACATGAATGACAGCTCGGGAAACTTCTGGTATACCTTGCACTACAACCTTCAGAACACAAAAAGCCCTAGTAACTGTGACAGATACAGCAATGCAGTATGAAAAAAATAACCTTGATATCAAGCATTCAAACCTATTTGAGGGTTCTAGGAGGCAGAGTAAATGCTCATGTAAAACACATATGATGTCAGATTCCTTGTTCTTAAATACAGCTGTGAAAGACTTACATGGACACTGTACAATAAACCTCACTCAGCACGCCTATACATTTTATATTTTATGCCAGATGTTCTCACAGTCAGACTTGGGTCTCTGAATGGCAGCAGCCCTACACAAATAAATGGGCATTCTGCCAATAATAAAGGTGCACTTATCCCACTTTTAAAATTCATTGTAGAGAGCCTCCTCATGGAAAGCTGAAAAAAATGCAAGATAGTGTCATTTGGTTCAATTCTAGATGGAGTTGCCAGAAGATACAGCTCTTTCATGTAACTGCTGCACTTAGAATGCTTCAATAAATGTTGTAAGGAAAGTATAGAAGCTTCAATTTTATTTACAAAGGCTTAATTTCAACTGCAAAGCAGTACCATCACAGTTTAAGACCTAGAGAGACAGCCTGCTTTCACTGTCAACACAGACAAGAATAATTTCATCTTCCCACCATGAAGCCCCAAATTATTACTACTAATTACTTCCCACAAAAGCTTTTACCTTTGGTAGTTCTTCCTTCAAGGACTGCAATACATAATACATTGAACTCTTGCTGTTTTCACGGGGGGTCACACATACAACTGCTTCTCCATGGACAGCAACATCCCCAGGCTTCACTCTGAGCTTGGAGACGCAAATAGAGTAGCGCACAGTCTCAGCATTCACCTGTGGCAAAAGTCACCCAGCAAACATCAGGGTTCTCTCTCAGCATACGTCCATCTGCTCAAATAAACACAGCTGTCTTTCAACAGAATATAAAAAATGATGTAGGGAAAGAATCCCCAAATATACTCTTACAAATTACATCAAATACAATCCTGTGCTGAGGGTGCCAGCATGTATGTTAACCAATGGACAGAAACAGCAGCCCTGTGTTTAGCAAGACACAACGAAATGAATGCATGTTCTCTGATTTCCAAATAAGGGGAAAATTAATCACTCTGCATGGAACACAAAGGGACCCTTACAGATGTAATGTAGTCACAGGACATCCATCATTCACTTCCTTTTTTAACTTCCACCAGCGTGATTTCTCTGAGAGACCCTTTGCAAAGGCCCCAAGGCGCACACTGCGTAATAGCTGAACAACTCACCTCTAATCTCAGTAGTCTGATGCGCTCTAAAGATAGCTTCACTAGGATGAAACAATCATCTGGAAGAAACACTTCCTCAATATATTCAGAAATCTTTAATAAACAAGGACAAAACAGTCAGCATGTGAAAATGGCTAAAATGCCCCAGAGCAACTGGTTAAGGCTTACACTTAAAGCATTAGCAATAAGACAATTTTTCCTACCTCTCCTAACAAAGTTTTCTCAATTCTTCCTTTAACCAGACGGGCAAAATCAGGATCATCATCTTTGTCCAACTGTGCTGTTATAATAGGGGTGCTACAAAGAATAAACAGATACAAATCCGCCCCCAAAAAAAACAGTTAGGAAATGGCTCAGATTACAGATGGCAACTTGAATTGTGGCTTGTTTTATGGAATTCAGCTTTTATCTAGAGTAGTATTTAATAAGATACAGAGACCTTCAGGTTCCTCAAGTCTAAGAAAATTATTGTGTACTTCAGGCCCATAAAAACAAGCAAACACACAGGAGGTTACAGCCAAGTACTACTGACAGTTCTCAATGGTGCATGTTACTCTTGTATTATTTATATATGACTTCATGCATATCTAGGAAGAGGTGTGCTTCAATTACTGATAAACACCAGAAAGCTTCACACTGTATGAGAGACCTAATGGATATGCAACTTAACCACTTTCCTTCATTTGATTTTCAGAAAAATAACTTGTCCTTCTCTCTGGACTTAAGTAGCACTTAAAATTGGGCAGGCATTAGATTTTTCTTGTTTGGGTATTTCCACTGAATGAGAATTACTATGTTGCTGAGAATAGGGAAATGCTATCACGTACTGCAAATTTATCCATCAGATTGCACTTGGGCAAAGGAAGAAACCCAAGCAAATCAAACCAGTGTTAGTACCTAATAGCCTTTGAAGCATTAATGATTTCCTTGATCCTTGGTACACCCAAAGTTATGTTCATTGAAGCAACACCAGCAAAATGGAAAGTCTTCAGAGTCATCTGTGTGCCAGGTTCACCAATACTTTGTGCACAAAGAGCTCCTACTGCAGAACCAGGCTCCATCTGTGCCCTGATAAATACAGAAAGAGACATGGAACTCAGGTCAGTATCAAGTCCTAAGCAAACAACAGCAGAAAGTACCCTGATACACAAGAAGTATGTTTATATATTTTTGCTTTGTAATAAACAAACAGGAAAGAGGTTAAAAGGTCACCAATACTTAAGACTGAAGTAGATGCACTGTCATACAGGCATTCCACAGATTCAGTGGAATTTCCGTAACAGAAAAGAAAATGCTTGTCCTCTTCCTCTTAAGTACTGAGCATGGGATTCAAAATTCTCATGCTCACATTAACAGTAAAATAGGTAATTCATGTTTAAGAAAACTTATGCCAAATATAAGCAAGTACTCCTAATAAATGAAAGCAGACAACTCCTAGCTGCTTAAAACAGTTAAGAACTTAACTTATACATGAATGTTCCAAAACCAGAAAACATTCAAAAACAATTGATGCAGATCAGTGTGAGGCCTAACAAAGTGCATGCCACCAATGGCTGCAAAGGGCCAAATCTGAGGAATCTAAGTTAATTAAACAAATCTCAGTGGATAAAGAGATTAAAACATCCATACTAGCACACTGTCCACACTACCTTGTTAGAAACCAAGAATAATAAACAGAAGGATCCTACAAGTGTGTAAGAAATCAAAGACCGTGTTAGACAAAGTGTGATGTAACTCCTCACAGAGTGTGTAGATCAAAAATAACTATCAAGAATCACATTAATTTGAAACTCCTCTATTCAGACTTTGCTCTGCATAGACGTACTGGAGATGCAGAACAACCTCCTGCAAGAGGGGGAGGAAGGGAACACGTCTGCCAGTGGATATAGACATGTTACTGTTTAAACAACATCCTCCCATACTCTGAATCCTAACACTTTTGGCTTTTACCAGAACCTGCTCTCAAAACACGATCTGTGGATACAAATAATAAGTAGCTATAGGAGAAAACTGTGTTCATGGCTATGATTACTGTTTCTGAAGGAAGCAGATAGCTTTGCATGCTCCAGATATCTAAAATAAAACAAGGCTTTTTTCTACAGCGTAAAAGGAAACCAAAGAATGAAAAGCATCTTTTAATGAAAGAATCTGATTATGACTCAAGACAAACAAAAATCTCATGTCAGACCTCTAGAACTGTTGTAGAAGATTCAAATTTGCTTAACAAGCCCACATGTAGATGGCGATGCCTTTTTGTTTCCTGCATCCCACCCTTGTCATGCCACATTTATGTCATTGGGACCAACTCGTCCTGCATTCACAACAAAACCAACATTCATACAGCAAAAATAGCAAAATACACTCCTACGTGGCCAAGAAAGCAGCAGCATTAAGGCAACAGCAGGGTAAACACTCACCTCATGTATTTGTCTCTACAAGTCTCTAGAAACTTCTCTAGTTGTGTTGGAGTAATCCTATCCAACTGATATAAAACACGTGGCTGAAAAGATAATAGAATCGTTGAAAAAGCAGTGACTTCTGAAGAATGAAAAGAACTGCACTGTGACCCCACTGAAACTATTTACCTCTGTTGTGCCATTGTCATTGATTCCATATTTGTCTCTGGTTTTTTTTATCTTCTCAGAAACAGCTTTGATGAATTTTTTAATTTCCTGTAAACAAAATAAAACAACAGTAAGTCAAGATATGGTCTTCATATTGAAGCCTTCAGCAGCAAGTAATTTGCTTAAAGGTCCAAACGAATATTCACAAAATAAATTAACAATATACAATATGAAAAGAGGAGACACACACATGCACTAGAATTCAGCAAACCAGATTTGATCTCGTGTAACCAGAGATCAGTAGGAATACGGTCCACGCTGAATGAAAGCATCCTTTCTGAGCACACACTGACATCTGGAGGTACTTGAGTCAATCCTTCCTTCCTAGCCAGCACCTACTGCAACTGATTTAAGCCAAAAGAGAAAAAAAAGAAAAACACCTCACCAAACTCAAAATTCTTATTTTGTGACTGTACTGACACAAACACGTTCTCACTCATTTCTCAGTATTCAAAATAATTCTTCAAATAAGACCGTGGCAAGAGAGGAAGCAACTACAGTGTATCTGCTGGGCAGATTTCAAAGGTTCAAGATGTACTTTATTTCTGAGAAAACCCCTCAAAACTGATATATACTGTCAATCTCCATGTAACATAATTCAAGTAACTTCTTTATGCTGTGGAGAGGTCTTGGAGATAATTGTACTTAACATGTTGAAGTACATAGGCCTTTAATTCTCTCACCAGGCTTACCCAAAAGGAGTTCTAACCTTATTTACTGGAACATCAATTTAAACAATACTGTTAGAAAAATAGTCAACACTTCTCTAAAAGATCATTCAGTCATTGCAAAAAGCAAGATGAAATCCTTCTCATCTACTTGAGCAATAAGTTAGGAAAGCCTCTGTGGAGAAATGAATAGTTTGGTATTGTTAGAGTCCTTTTAAACCTTCTCTACTCCATCAGTCCTACCAAAAAAACAGCGTGATGATTACATAGTATCACTTATTCTTGCACTAGTTAAGGGGACTTCCAACCACCACAGTAGCTGAGCACCAACAATTATTTGCAAAACTGAATAAGAATTTTGGCCCTTTGGCCCTGCAGTAAGTATTATTAATAAAGCCATTTTAAAGGCTTTTGACCCTGAAATATTTGCATAAAATTGACAATGTGCTTTATTCCCTAAAATAAGCATTAAGCAATGATGTGGTATTACAGAAGTTAATCTTTTTCAACAGGTGCATAAAAAAGGAATATTGGAGGACTTGCAGAACTATTTTCCTTCAAATTCAGTTATTTCCCTAAGGTAGAGTCAGAACAGGTGAAAAAATAAATATATGAAGACTTTGATTTTTCATTGTCAAATGTTTTATTCATACACAAGGCCTAAAAGAAGTGATTTAATCCACTCAACTGTCAGCAGTTTATCCAAACTATGGATTAATTTATGCCACAAATGGAATGAAAAATTTAACTCAATCTTTGCTGATCTTACCTTACTCTATGGGCTTATAATTTTCAGTGCAACACTGCCCTCCATGAGCACAGTTAAGTAACTTCCAGAGCAGGCTCAAAAAACATTCATTTTTCACACTGTCTAAATCTATAAAGTCTTTTAGTCTGAACCAGATTAACAGAAAAAGCACCCAACAGACTCAGTAAGTTCTGGCTCAACATGGGCCCTGTCAGCTCCCACAGAGCTGACATTTAGTCCAAACAGTAGTACAGGGTATAAACCAGTTCCCCAGGGGTTTGCACCACATGTCCAAGCACTCAAGCTTGTGGAATTGTTTATGTACATGAAGCACTAGTCACATCAGAACCTTCACTAGGAGGAAGGCACTGAAATGCACAGTGTCACACACCATGCCCCAGGATTCAGCAAAAATCCATTCAAGTCCAGGCAGACCCATTAGGTCAACTCTATGTATGACAGCACTGACTGGTTGTGTGACAAGCTGTTTCTATATTTGCACTGCACTCTCAGCACTCATATTTTATCATCTTCAAAAAAAACACAGAAAAATGAATTTTGACTGGAAGGCTTTCTAAAATTCCCCCAGTTCCAATAAGATGACAAAGATTTCCCTTTACCTGTATCTTAATATACTTAATATTAAAATATTAATATGTTAATACATGAGCACACATGAAACTGACAACCCACAACCTGGTTTTTGATGAACAGAATTCCCCCCAGCAAGGGCAGAGAGCAGGCAGAATGAGTGCTAGTCTGTTTGGGAAAAGTTATTTAGACATACTGAGTTCTGAACAGAAGTGGATAAGACCATTATAGTAACACCCTGCTAAAATGAAATAGCAGTAAGAAGTATCTCTGTCCTGGAAAGGAAAAGTAGAGGGACAGGCAAATGCCAGTAAAACATGCTAACATCTCTAAGGGTTAAAAGAATTACTTATACAAAGAAAAATCAATGCCTAAAGAAAGCTTCCTCAAAATTCTTAAATATTACTAGGGGGATTAATTCATGTGTCATAGTTTTCGCCATCAAAAAGGTTAAATTATTGTGATTAACATCTACATCATAATTTAACAAGCAGTAATGTATATATGCTAATGAATTACTTTAGCACTATACATACATCTTTAGCTAAAAGCACTAACATTAATGCTCACACAGTGCACACACATGCTACCATTACCTCATTATATTTTTCATAACCTGTCTCAGTTAATGTCTTCAAGGATGAACAGAAAAAAAAAAAGGAAAGAAGGAAATGTAACTAAAACTTTAAAAATCTCAAGTCAAACTAATTATCACTAGGGTGATGTAGCCATATCTGTGCTTCTGAAATTAATTATTTTCCTAATTAAATATATATATACTTCAAATAATGGCTTTATTCCCTAACTCTGATATTAAGATACTTTATATTTTTTCTTTCAGGGATGCATTTAAGATGTACAGTATATTTCCAATACAGATGTAACTATTTTTTCAACTCCACTATACCAATGGAAGAGCTTGGAGGCACTCCGATGCATTAAAAATAACCCCTTCAAACACAGGTCATTAAATTCAGAAGGTACATCAAAGTAGCTGCTTAACATGGAGCTAAGATTAGCTCTACAGTTTTTATCAGTGACTCCCAAAAAAAACTCTCAAGAGTGTTGCCCCCATAAATATTAAAATGGTCTGATGCTCTTTCAAACAAATCTACTTTCACAATTCTAAGTGCAAGTAATCCTGTGAACATTCACTCATCCTTAAAAGATATGAGAGTAGTCTCCAGAGGGTAAAGCCCTGTGAAGGAAAGCAGTTTGTATGACACAAGTTTTTTTGCTGTGCTAGTTTCATAAGCAAGGCAGGTACAGAGGTGTGTATATATAAATATGTAAGCACATAGGTAGCATTTCCACTACAGGAAAAAAAGGAAATAAGGAAAAACAGTTATTGAAAAAAATTGATATTAAAACATATGAATAATAACAGAATATGATATTCAGTCCTAGTGGTTTCTTACAGAGAGTCAGTAAGTATTATTTAATTTCTGACATCCCAGGGGAAGCACATAATTACTGTACCATCTCGGTATAGAAAAGACATTACAGAAAGATATCTCAGATCAATGTAACTTCTATTAAAAAATAACTAGATTTTTCTCTTATTTCTAATATGCCCATGGGAGACAATTACCATAATGAGAATTACAATTACTAGTCCTAGCTCCCCACCCCAAAATGCACAGAAATACATTACTCAACAAATCACTACACCTGCTACTAACATGTAACATTCAGCTGTTGCTTCAATTGGTGAGGCTGTTCTATTTCCTTAATTGATAAGGAAAAGTTAATCACAGTGTGATAAAGAAGTGAAACAATTACCTGCAGAAAACTGTCTTGACAGCAAAGGAATTCATTCTTCTTCATGATGGACTCAGAAGTTAACACCAATTCATTTTTACTAAGGGCTGGTTCACTTCGGCATGGATATACAGCCTTAAGAGGAAAAATATTACTTCACATAAAACACATACACAAACACTTCATTGTAAAGACAAAATAGAGATCCACAGAATTGAGTAATGCCATTCCTTAGTTTTGGTTGCGGTTTTTTCTAGTCTGTTTGTTGGGGCTTTTTCTTCAGACCTTTTTGTTTCACTATGCTATACTAGACTATTGTGAAAAAAAGGGGCACATACAGTTCTACTTATTTATGTAAATATGAAGGTATACACACAGATGTTTCTAGTTGTTTTCATGCTTTAGTCATATGACAGAAACCAGTACAGGTAATTCAGCAAAAGGTTTTTCTCTGAGGAAGACCACGAGACACCAACCAACCCCAACACCAACCCCAAACAATACAGATCTTCAAACACCACAATATATCCAGAGTTACAGAACAAAACATCAGCCAGTTCAACACAAAGACCACGCATGCCTTGATTTAATAAGGAATTATTTTGTGCAATTTATGCAAATAAGCCAGTAGTAATTTATCTAGTGAGTTAAATATTAGGCTCTAAAACTATATTTAAGCACAGGGAAAAAAACCCAAACACCAAAAACATTACAAAAGAAAACACAAAAACAANCACAAAAGCCCCCTTACTTTTCACAGCTTATACATCACCTGGTCATAGTTGGTCTGCTCCTCTGTAAAAAGTATCTATTACTCTTACTATACAGATGCTGATGGACTGAATAGGGTCACTCAGAAATGGCAATATAAAAATAAATACTTGAACTGAAATACTTTTCTCTGTAATTCACTATTTTCTCCTGCAAGCTTAATAGATTTTTCAGACTTCCACAAAGTATTTCAGCAATCCTTACCCTGATATTGTCCAGAACTCGCTTGAATTCCAGAGGTTCATCCTTCCCTTCCATAGCTGCAGGATCCAAGCCATCTCCTCCATAAATGAACTGTATAATGTCACCAGTAGAACTTCTGACTGTTAAATCATACTGTGAGCAAAGATCTTCAAGGGATTTTACCAGCCGCCTCTGAAGGGAAAACAAGTGCAAAGAAAGTAAAATGGATCTTTTTAAATATAGCCTTTGACTGGGATTACAACAAGTTTAGAAACTCAGGAAATAAATCTGAGTTTTATGAGCAGGCATGAAAGCCTATTTAAAACCATATGTTTGCCCTAATCCTTTACTGTATATTCCACAGAACAAAAAGGTCAACAAAATTTAAAGCAACAACACAATACTCTACATTTAGGAATTCCATCATATAGAAAACCTAATGCTAATCTGCAAGGCCTATTGTAGTCTGAGGAATTTGGGGTTTTGTTTTGGATATAATATTCGTATTTTTCTAATCAGGTTTATTTCTGAAAGGTTACTTTTTTGGTATGGAGGCAGACCAAATAAATAATTGTTTTCACTGACAAAAACTGAACAGGTAGTCTGATAAAGCCATTTTTCTACCTGTGTTAGCTACTTCTCTTATATTAACTCCTGATATTGGGAAATCCCTTTACTATCATTTCCCTTCACACCCCAAAAAGAATATATGCTATGAAGCATTAATGGTTCAGAACAGTGTTACTTGAGAAATAAGACTTCATCATTCTATGAAAGCAAATTAGATCACCAAAGACTACAAACTGGTATCTTTCCTCCCTGAGGAAAGAAAAGGTAAGATTGAATAAATATTAAGGTTTTTTTTTAATTCCAAAGCAAGTGCTACAATTTATTCAGGTAGGATCAAAGTTGAAGAGAAAAAGTATTTTATGGTTGCTTCTTTATATTTATATATATTTTAAATGCTTACATACATACCAACATTATTCCATTTGTTTTGAAGACAAATGGTCTAATTAGTCACCCACCCGAAAAGGTGTTTCTTCAGTCTTTGTACTGTTCCTTCCGTATTTCAGAATGTGCCCTCAGTCAAAATTAGCTTGGCTTTTCTATTGCCTGCTACACTGAAAAGAGGGCTATACTTGAAAAACTACTGAAATATTTGCACAGAAGTCCTAAGCCTGCTCATAATAGCAAGAAGCTTTGTTGGAGGAACATTTATTTTCACAGGAGATACAGCCAAAGACACTGATATCGTAGAGAACTAGTCTAAGGCTATATGGCCAAGGTTACCTAGAGAGGACAGACACTGAAAGCAAGTTCCAGCCACACCTGTCATCATTCACATCAGTTTTATCAACACACTACACAGACATTAGTCATCAATAATTCTACAGAACAAGGGGGGTTACAACCCATATTTGAGAGGAAACAGCTTAATACAACCACATAACTGTACCATGACTTGAGATCTCATTACAAACCTCACCTCTACTGGAAAACAGTGCCAAGCCACATATTTCACAGTATAAATTACTCTGTTACACTGAAAACACACACAGAGCAATGTATGCACTTCTTCCCAATTCCTCACCTCAACAACCAAAGGAGAAATACCCACATTTTGCAAGACTGACAAAGCCCCCAGTCCACTGAAGTTACCTGCATATATCCAGTTTCAGCTGTTTTTACAGCTGTATCAACAAGACCTTCTCGACCCGCCATTGTATGGAAAAAAAATTCAGTGGGAGTCAAGCCAGAGTAGAAGCTGTTGGCAACAAAGCCTTTTGCTGCAGGAAGCTACAGAGAAGAGTGGGAAAAACCACAGTTAAAATGCAATGTAGATTCTGTATGTTTTAGGAAAACATGCTGCACGTGATCAAACTCTTTCAGAGAGTCAGTCAACAGACTTGTCATCTAATCCATGAAGTCCTTTTTTTTCCCCTATGTATTAAGTATGTTACAGAACTCTGATGGGGAAATTCAGACATTTGGTGACAAATGCAAGTGCCATGGCTACCATCTGACACTTGCTTATCTAGCACAGTAACTAGACTAATGGCTTACAGCTACAATCTTCTTTACTCTTCATTAGATTTCAAATAGCAGTTTAAAAAAATTCTTATTGTGCAATTATATTAACAAGTGTTTCACATAAGACCAAAAAGACCAAACTCAAACATGAAACACAGAGTAATCCATGACACCTATCCTGGTGAAAAACAGAAAAAAAAACCCAAAACCAAACCAAACAAGAACAACAAAACAAACAGATTCCAGAGAGGTTTATCTGGCACGTATTGTCTATCTAGTCTATCTAAGGTACTAATACAGTTGCCCTGAAAAGTACTAGTGCAGTCAAACATAACACAAGAGAGAAAATTGAACAAATTATTTTTAAGTCTCTCAAAAGAACTGCAAATCATCAGAATTACTTGCATTTTACTAAAGTTGAAAGGTCAAAGCAAGGCTTAGCTGTAAAAATTTAAGGTAACTAGACATTCTATGGCAATTCTGAACACCATATGTGTTTTTTTCCCTTCAGTCTATCATGATAACACATCTTACCATGCATCTTTCTCAAACTGGCTCAAGGAAATTTGTTTTACTCTTCTTTACAGTCTGTTGTAAACACACAGAATTACCTTAGAATGCTTCTCAAAGTGAGGTAAGGATCTGTTCTCAAACCCATCAGGAACTCGGGACCCACTGATAGCCTGCTGACCTACACAGGCAATCATCTGGGATATATTAATGAAGGAGCCTAAAGGGAGAGAAAACAAAAGAAAAAAGAAATCAACATCTCACAAATGAGGAATATACTGTTTTCCCTGATGAACTACCTTCGCTTCAATGAAGATCTATTACTTAGCCTCATAACTGGTCAAAAAATGACTTACAATTGCAAGGGTTAAAGAGTTAACTTTTCTGTTACTTGTCCTGTTCATTTCAGCATTTATGCAGAGGCTGAAAATTAAGACTATGATACAGCCAACAATTCCTTTTAAGTTTTTCCTTTGGGTCAGAGACATTTGTGCCACCACTTTTTGACTACAGTCCTTATATTATCCTGGTTTGTGTTATGGACTGTGTTTTATACAGCCAATGATCCTAACCTACATATTTTGCTTCACAATTTCTTCAATAACCACAATTATCAAAGGCTTCAGTATCTACCAAGATTACTAGAACAAATTAACTCTTAGGGAATTAAGTCACCAACTCAAGTTTTATTTGATGAATATGTTGGCAAACAGTGCCTCCACCTGCCCCCAATTTATACACTTAATATGTCGCTCTTCTTAGACTTCAGTATTTCTTTAGAACACAAGATGTCACCCTGAGGCTTCCCACAATTTATCAGACAGATAAAAAAAAACCCAAAAAGTTTTAAGTCATTTCTTCAAATTGTCATAAGAAAAGAAAGCAAAGCTCAGACAAGAATTTGAGAGACCTCATAGCACCACCTAGTACCTAGGGTGGGCCTACAAGAAAGCCAGGGAGGAACTTCACACAAGAGCATGTAGTGATAGAGTAAGGAAAAGTGACTTTTAAGCTGACAAAGGACAGGTTTAGATGTCAGGAAGAAATTCTTTAATGTGATGGTGGACTGGATCAGGTTGCTCAGAGAACATGTTGATATCCAATCCTGGTTTAGTGACATCCTTCACTGCAAGGGGCTTGGAACTAGTTGATCTTTAAGGTCCTTTCTAAATAATTCCACAATTCTAGGAAATACTAACTCCAATTCTGAATATATTATTTACAGTTGATTTTTGTATGTGATACAACTACTTGAAGTAGAAATGCAAGTGAAAACTTTTTACTGACAAATTCAAATCTTAAGAACATCTAATGTTCCAGTAAGGTTTTCAACTTGTACTAAAAATTTAAAGATACGAAAACTAATTTAACTATACCCAACCAGTACTTATGGAGTCACTTAAAACAGGTATGACATGAACTTGCAAAACTGACAGTACAAAACAAGCTATAAAGACGGAAAAACTAATTTTCACAGCAGTCAGAGCAAGCAACCTGCATGCAAAATTGAGCTATCCCTACCTTTAGAACCACAGAGAGCCATAATAAGTGGACTGTTGCTCTTGTCCAGTTCTCTGAGACAGGCACTGCCAGCATGATCTCTGATGACAGAGAGTTCTTTAAGGATCAAGGCCTGAAATAAAGTATTTCAGAGGTTCAGCATTTGTTAAATAATACATACACCAACAGTACTCTATTGCTGCCAACAACACCTTCCTAGTCAAAGGGAATTCAAAATACAGTAACAAATACTAGTTGTTGCTTTGGGTAAAATCATTTTAAATTTTAACTTGCATAATTCCGGGTTGCTGCACAAAATGTCTTTGTTGGGATAAGACAGGAATATCCAGGAATATAACAAGCTTTCAGCAGCAGCACAAACTCAGGCTAAACTGAGCACTGCACTAAGCAATTAGACACTGCATTACAGGAAAGATCACCACAAAAATAACGTTTTTCGACTGCTCTCAGAGTACAATGCTGGTATCTCCATCCATTGCAAACACAGCTGTATCCAAAAAACATTCTAGGACATATACATGTGTCCAAAAAAAAGGAAGAGGGGAAAGGACTGCAAGATGCTTCTTTCAGCCAGAACTTCAAACTGGGTAACTGTGGCAGTACACCACAGGATGGGTTCTCTGGTTGGGTGCTGGTGGTATTCAGGTTTTTCCTTTATTCCTTTCTACCTTAATTTTTTTAAGGTAAAAAATATACACCAGCAAGCTAAAAACATCACTGAATACAGTAATTAAATACACTGAAAGGTGTTTTTCAGTTGACTTAATCAAGTCAGTAATGTTTTGGGCAACATTCATTGCTCTTCATCAAAATGTCTACAGAAAAAAAGGAAAAAAATCCAGCATGACCCAAGTCCACTGAACTTTTACCCCAATTAGGGGCAATATAACACCTGCATAAGGTCTATAACCAAAGAAAAGTTTTGCTCCTTGGATCACTGTCTTTACTGTCACTCTTCTTTATTAAAATATCAAAATTTGATAAGTGTAATCAATTCCATTCCAACTACCTATTTTATTATTTATTTTTTGTCTTATATCAGTCTGGTACTTCTTGGTGGGAGGGAGGATCTCAGTTATTAAGATACATGCAACCATGTCAATGTGAAGTCTATATAGACTCAGCTCAAGTTGCATACCCAGAGCATGTATTGGCTTTTATTTTTAGCTTTCAGAAGACAGCTTTAGACCTTGCAATGTACATGAATATATTTGTGAAATCTCTAGTCTAAATGTATAGCGATTGGAATGAAAAAATTTACCTCTAGTGTCTCTTCTGCAGTACAACCAGGCTGTTGCTGCAGCTTGCCAGTGTTCAGAGCTTCAATATACTCATCACATTTCTTATAGCCAGCATTCAGGAGCTCATACTTAGCTTTCAGCAGGCCCTGACCAGGGGTTACATCACCAATTCCAATTGAAAAGCCACGATTAGCTATTATTAAAAAAAAAAAAAAAATTAAAAAGTGATAGCTCAGTCTCACAGACAAAACAAACCAAGAAAATATTATCATTGGGAACTTTTATTTTCGCCTCCCATCACATGACCATCATAAACACAATCAGTTGCTTCATTGTGTGCCAGCTTCACAACTATCTTAGTTTTTTTTCAAGCACAGTATGTCACACTTGAAGCAAAAATCTTGCTTGCTCTCTGTTTCTGCATTCAAGTACCATTTTACAAGGCAATGCACTTACAGAGATAGACTGGAGCAAGTCTGGCCAGGCGTGACATGGCATCTGCAGCTTCCACCTGGCCCCAGTCTCTCAGCAGGATGTAGAAGATGTTGTTCTTGGACCCTGAACCCAGTGTGCCTTTGTCCATGCTACCACTCATTAACTCACTGTTTTGAATTGTCACATCTAGAAATAAAAAGGCAAAAAGAATTCACCAGTTTTCCAAAATGTGAACTAACCACTAATAATAATTTATTAAGAGAATTTTTAAATAAAACCTCTGTTCATTAAAAGAAAAAACCCAAGGATATATATTTAATCGATCTCATAAAGTACATGACTAAGTGGTGTAAAGGGAACAGCCTAGAGCCTGACCTTAATCAAACTAAAGTTACAATTTATTTCCCTTCCTCTTTAGAAAGGCAACTATATCCAAATTAAGACTTGCGAGAAACATTGTGAATAATACTTTTTGGTAAAAATATAAAAGTAACTTAATTAATCTGACTAAAGTCTTCAATTTTATCTGTCCAGAAATTAAGTCCTCAATCATGCATAATAAAACAATGCTGTTTATTTTTTTATTTATAAAGTAGAGCAACAGAATTTCAGAAAGTTACAGTTCTCTTATTTGAACACTCTGATACTGAGTTCAACCCAATCACCTTTGGAGACACAGCTTAAAGTTAAAAGACACAGTGGACTCCTAAGTCCTTTTAATTACAGTTACATCTGTCTTTAGGCCTGTACATGCTGCCTCTCTTGGATCACTCCTTTTTCCTTCATTAGGAATGTTCTGTTTCAGGCATTGAATCTTCCTTATAAGCTTTAGTCTTGAACCAATTGGCATACATAGATGGGTCAAATTTAAATCATTTGTCATTGTAGATGTTTGCACACTGTACTCCATGCTCAGAATTTTCAATGTGAATTTAGGTAACCATCACAAGTCACTGCTCTATCACTTGTTATGTAAAATCAAAACCTGATACTCTAACTCCTTGAGCACTTTGAGAATCTGCAGAGAAGTTTCTAAAGAAGATTAGGATGGCTTCAGAACAGAATTTTTTCAGAACTGAACACAGTCAATGAAATTCAAAAGTTTTCCGCATCATGTGCTCCTGTCAAACTCAGAAAAAGGGAAATTCTTCCCTTAATTCCTAGGATGAATACATTATGAAGCAAAGAAGATGGCTTAAGATGACACGTGAGCAGGATTATTTGGTGGCCTTTCATCCCACAGTATTTAGAGGCTAAAAAAAAAATTTGTTCCATCATGTTTATGAAGAACTGCACAACACAGAGTGGTTCTATCTTCTACAGAAATCACTCAGTTTACTGTAGAGTGGATCTTAGTGCTGCCTAGGGAATTCTTCGTCACACCAACATGGCACAACAGAATTATTCTAAATCAATAGTTCTTCAACTTACACTTTTGAGCAGCAAGGAGCCAGCCCAATCCTGCCTGCTCAAGTTCCTTTCCAACAGTCACCACAGGGATATTAAATTAATTTTAAGCTAAACCTTGCTCATCTCATACAGCCATTTCAACTGTGGTGCTTTGCCACTTCTGCCCCTCTGACTTCCCTGACCGGATGGACACAGATGGCTTAACATTCTAGGGATTCCCATCTTCCCTACATATCCTAACTCCTTTCAGTGTTTGTCTTCTAATACTGTATTACTACCCTCACTTAAGATAACAAAGTTTTCCATTTGCCCTTTGTATAACTTCTTCCTAAGCTTCTTAGTTTTTCTCTCTCATCTTCAAATAGCATGAGTCATAACAAGCCTAGCATCATACAGAAAACATTTTTAGAAGACACCCAAATCTTTTCTTCGTGTTCAGTATGATTTCAGCTTTTGAGGAAAAGCATAATTTTAATCTGCATTTCAAAGGCTTACGTGAAATTCCACTTTAACTCCCACAGTGTACTCAATGACAGCTACAATTTCTTTGAAGATTTCCAAAACACAGTTTTACAAGTATCACTCACAGGAATCATTGTAACACAAGTCCTCCCCTTTGCCACAGTACTGTTTGCCCTTTGTCCGCAGATTGGCTTTTACAGGACAATCATCACTGGGTTTGAGGATGAGGCTGAAAACCTGTTTGCCTGTCCAGAGTGTTACAGGCTTAGAGAAACAGAAAGAGAAGAATTAGGATTACAAATTTATGGTATAACTACAGTAAAACAATAATCAAGAATTTAACTGTAAAACTGTTCCATATACAGAACCTTTCTATAGAGAACCTTACTTGTAGGAGTGCACAGTACCATTCCTTTGAATAGGTAAGTATAATGCACTTCTACAGTTTTCAAACATGAGTCCAAAATGGTTATGCTTTACTTTGGGTAAAATGCATTTTGAGAAACATGCTCCATTGATCTCTCTTACTGTCATGTTACCTTGATTAGAAAAGAAAAACAAAACAAAAGATGCTGCTGCAATAATTTAATTCCTCAAAGTGGTTAAAACATTTATAATTCCTTCTTTATATAGTGCTTTTTCTTTAAAATTGTAGGAGTTTTAGGTTCATATAAATATGCACTCCCCTCAGCTGGAGTTAGATGTAAATAACATTACAGCTAGCACTAAAGTTATTCAATTGGAGTGACAGAAGCAGTCAAAGAATCACTGCTCTTGGCTATTAGCAAAAGTTCATATAAATTCATAGAAATCATATTAGAAATTGCCCATAAATGCCCTAACCTTGCTCAAAATTATATTATTCACTGATATTTGAATTGCACTATCTGAATTCCCCCATATTAGATTTTTAAATTAGAGGATATGAAACTGTATTTACCAACACGTATTTAATACATTGTAAAATGTGCCAACTCTCTCCAAACAACAGTTTGCCTCAAATACCGAATGAATCAAATACAAACACCCTCAAGTGTGAACAAAAGCTTAACATACTGTAATCTAATAAATGATACTGAAACTCTCCACAAAGTTCAGAAAAGAGACACACTCCACCCTTAATAAATGTTTCACGTCTACGATGTAACAAAGGAAAAATGCACACCTTACAAATACAAAATCTCATACAAAACTAATGTCAGAGAACAAAAACTGCCTCTGCTGAGAACATCGCTATGGGACAAAAACACAACAGAGAAAGTCTTCGTTACATGAAAAAAAATACTGACACACCTTCAGAATTGCTGGGGGTGGAAGGCGAACTTTAATCTTTTCATCCTTGCCAACCAGGATAGAAGCAATAATTTGACAGGCTTTGGCTCTATCAAAAAAGGTATCTTTCAATGTAAGAAGATAGGCACCTGGCATGTAAAAAAGGGTTATGACAGAGTAAATGAAAGTTAAAAGCTATTGCATATTCAGTGTGAATTACTTCATTCTAATACTAGTTATCCACTTACTACGCAAAGTGAAAGTATTTTAGACAGCTTCAGTTGTAAATCTTCTACAGAACTTTTCTGAATTGCTCCACACCAAATTTCTAACAATGAAGAACTGTATTTCTATAATGTTTTCTCTCTCTTTCTCTCAGACATCATCAGTGAAAATAAGGCCCTGGCATTTGTTTTTGTACATTTTCTTCCTTATGATCATCGGACATTTCCCAAAGAATTAAGGACATTTAAAGTCGTTACTACAGGTTAAAACTCATTTTTAAATGAACGTAATCAACTTCTTTACCATAATCATAAGCAGTTTACACTATCTAATTCAGACAAAGATCCTTAATATGCATTTGCAGAAAACACAGCAAAACAAACAAGGACAATAATTGCAGCTGCAAAGGTACACAGTATCAGAAACCACTCTGAGGACATCACTATATTTCATACTGTCACTCTGACTTGTGAAAGGGGACTTTTTTTTAATTAACATCGAAAAAATCTGGAAAAGAGGGAATTGATTCTGAAAGAAAAAACTATTAAATCACACAGCTCTGAACTAAGCTTATATACACACCTGTAAGAAAATCCTGAATAGCAGCAATCAGAGGTTCTCCATTTCTTGGTGTTACCAGGTTTGCTTTAGTCTACATGATACAAAAAAATATTATTCATTTGAAGACACTGATATACCATCTGTTATTCAAAGCAAAACTTTACCATTTAAGATACGTATTATAGTAATAATAGTCAAAAGCTTATTCTAAATCAAAGTACAGCTTTCTTCAAAAAGATAAAATAATAAAACAGTAATTGCAGTTCACTACAGTCCATGCACATCTATTAACACAGTAGTCAGAGAATAGTTAATGGAAATTACATATTCTGTTTCCAAAGCACAACTTGCAATAAACTTGAGCTGTTTTGCAGGGACAGGGAGGGGAAGACAAGCTAAGCTTTGAGAACCTGGGAAGGGAAAAAAAGAGCTCCCTATGGGGAGCAACTGGAATACTTCAAGTCCTGTAGTCCCTTTGATAGGTAACTATCAAGCCAGCCACTCCTCTTGCCCCATGTTCTTCTGCTTTACTCAGGCTATGGCTCCAGCTAATCACTCCCACCTATGCACAAGTTCTGCTTGAACACCTGCCAGCACAGACCTCAATCCCACAACACCTGGGGATATTCTTTATATGCTCGCCAATCAGTTCAGTGAGCCCATACATGCTGCAGCTAACAGCTGTGTGGTCACATCTGAAGCAGCAGTGGCATTCAGGCACCCTCAAGGAGTAATGCACTGGAAAATCCTCACCTTGATGCTACTGACTCTGCTTTCATACCACAGAGCAAAGCTTGCAACCATCATTAGATCCCTATTTATCTACCCTCCCTTCTCCCTTTTTGACCCTGCCCTAAGATCCTACTGTCTCCTGCCTTCTCTGGTAAGCTGCCTTCTCCAGTCCAAGCCCATTTCCAGCTGGTCTATCCATCTTACATTTAGCAGCTGTCAGATGAGAAAGCAAATACCAGGTGGTAACAGAGCCACACTGGTGTGGTAGTAATTCCTAAGGACAGTCAGATAAAAACATACTCATGACATCTACTTACTTAAAACCACTGGATTTTCCATGGATGTTAAATCTTTAAGTCTCTCAGGCTACCACCATGTAACCACCCTAATTTATTCTAAATTACCTCTTACAGAGTTTTCAGGCAGCTTCAAAGTTGCAGATTATCCAAATGCAGAAATCTATATATGCAAGTTAAGAGATAGGGGGCTCAGCCCATCTGTCACTAGCAAAACCCCAACCAAACATTATCTACCTACCCCCATTAAAACAAGTGCTTCTGCTTTTGCTTCTTCTGTCTGAGGAAGGTGAAGGTTCATCTCATCTCCATCAAAATCTGCATTGTAGGGTGTGCAGACACATTCATTGAACCTGAATGTCCTATGAGGTTTCACTCTAGCCTGGAAAAGGGTTAAAAAAAAAAAGTGATGCACACACAGCCAAGCATGGCTGAAGATGAAAAACCACGCTTGAGTGTTTTCCCTGTAGTCTTCATCTTTTCTTTGTATTACAAGCATGTAATATACACCCTCATAATAGGATTTCACTCAGTCAGGAACTGACAGAAATTGTACTCAGATTATATTACAGAAACATAACTAATTTTCATAATGAAGAATTTATACAAAGCACAGAAGACAACATGCTTTGTAGAGATCACAGGAACTCTACAAAAATGAAATGCTCATACAACAAGAGATACCAAAGTCAACTATGGCTATTGGCAGAAATGTCCAGACAGCTAATAGAGCTACACATCAACTCCCATGCAAATGCACAACCGCACTCTATTTACATTTATCCCCACACCCTGTTTCAGAAGGCACTGGTTAGTTTTGCTCATGTAAGACAAACATTTCCAAATATAAACCACCTAATACTCAGGGATGCCCCACCCTCATGTAAGACCCTGTGCACTTACAATGTGAGCCATGATGCTCAACTTGTGAAGAGAGGGCTGTCTGTTGAACAGGACTATGTCACCATCTATAAGATGTCGTTCCACAATGTCACCAAATTTCAGCTCCTGGGCCATCTTTTCTCTGTTCCCGTATTTCAAAAATCTTCATAGTAACATATAATAATGGAATCAGAAGAAATATGAACAGTAGACGTGAAGACAACTGAAAATTAATTTCCTGTTTATAATGCAAGCTTTTCCATTAAACGTTCAGTATTTTTATTACAATAACTAGAAGACAAAACCGGCATGAATTGAATAATTAAAAAGTCTTGCTGTAGTTTTAAGTAATGAACGTATTTTGACACCAGTTGACAAACCTACAGTAATTAGAATAAAGAAAAAAAGTCAACTTATAAAAACAAAATTCGTTTCAGATGTAATGAAGAGTATAGAAAGTTTCACTTCTATATTATGCCTTCTTAATAGTCATAAGCTGACTGCAGACTAGCTCTCATATAAAAGCAGGCAGCACAACTGGCCCAAAA
Source organism: Formicarius rufipectus (assembly GCA_013399695.1). Classification (NCBI taxonomy): domain Eukaryota; kingdom Metazoa; phylum Chordata; class Aves; order Passeriformes; family Formicariidae; genus Formicarius; species Formicarius rufipectus. Next base: position 252,164 of record VXAU01003794.1, read on the forward strand.
CTGCCTGTTGACATTTATGTCCCTCTATTTCAACAAAGACAGTCTCAGTCAGGAGAAAAAAAAAAATATATAATTGCAGTTCATTATCATCAGTATGCACATTTCAGATTAAATACAACAGATAATTAAAAACAAATATCAAACAAACCTGAGAACCATTCTTTTGCTACTGTCCTTTATGAAAGACTCCAAAAATAAATCTCAGTCCCTGTAGATCTAACTGTTTTCACACAACAGCAAGAACAATTTGATGGGGAGAAATAAAAAGTGAACTATTGCAGAAAAGCACGATACCTTTTCATTTGGGTGTGCCTTTGCTGTATGAAGTTGGCTCCAGGATGAACATCAGGACCATTACAAACAAGTTTCCTCATTAAATTAATATTTGCTTTGTTCACCTGTTGCATAAAGACTTCAATCAGGACCAAATGAAACAAGTTTCAGGATCTCTTGTTTTTACCGGTGAATTTTGCATTTTCAAATTTTAGGCTCCACTGACAATCTCCCTTCACAGCCTTCAGCTGCTGAGGGGTACTGACAGGAGGGAAAGGAGGAGGAAAACTTAAGCTAATCTTTGACCCCAACACCAGAGTGGAATTCAATGAAAAATCTGGGTGGTAAACTTTGAAATAAAAATACCCACCCACTCCTTAGACAGATACACCAACAAACATAAGAAGCCACTCAGGAGTTCAAGAAAATATATTAAAAAAAAACAAAAAACAAAAAACAAAAAACCCTCTTCCCTCTGTGTATGTCACTCCTTACACCACAAGTCTTCTCAGCACTTTCTCATATCCAACACTACAACCTTCATTTGTCAGCAGCAACAGACCTGGTGAAGCATCACTGAATGACCCTTGAAAAATAATGCAACAGATTCACTCCCTTTTATAAAAAAGTTATAATGAAACAACATGGAGGTCTGGTTTGGGAAAAAAAAAAAAAAAAGAAAAAAGCATAGGAGGAGTTTTGATGCCATACTACTTACCTTTTCAGGAAAGGTCAGTATTTTAGCAACATGAATAGGCACTGCTACTTCATCTATTCTTAAGTTGGGATCAGGTGAAATGACTGTTCTGCCAGAAAAATCCACTCGCTTTCCTGACAGATTGCCTCTAAATCGACCTACCAAGTAAACAAGTTAAAAGTCTTACTTTGAAAACAATTTTTAATGTCATCTATTAAGACAGCATATTAGAACACCCTTTAAGGTACAGCACTGAAGTGAGACACAGCAGCAAAGAGACACTTGGCAAGAGTAAATATTTGTGACTCAATTAAAAAAAATAATTAACAACTGCCTAGACAAACCTTGCTTTCCCTTGAGCCTCTGAACAAAACCTCTGGTCCATTTTTTAGGTGCCATGTTGAGAGGAATTCCTGAGAGCTCACTGTTAATGTACAGGGCACACTGCAGTTGAAGAAAATCCCAGTCTTCCATAATCATCTGTGTCTTGGCTCCTGATATCCTATGCTAAACAAAACAGTCATCCAGTTCAGAAACAAGTTATAACACATATTAAACTAGTAAAAAATAAAGTTCTGTTATAAGTACAACGCTTCTGTTGCAAATAAAACCATGAAACTTCCATACACTGGTATGAAAAGGGCAAGATAACTTTCTAACGGGACACATACTGCTATAACAAAAAGCCAGTCACAAGAGAAACCAGAGAAAGACTTCTTTTGCCCAAGATGGGCTTTGGACAGACTCTCAGAAAACTAGTTATTTGTTTAAATTACTTTCTTCCCAATCCACTCAGGTTAAGCTAATATAACTTAACTGTCAGGAAAATGACCAGTAGCTAATAACTTCTCAGCCAGAGGAGAGTTAGTACTTGATTTTGTTTGCCTGACAAAAGACCAGTTTTGAAAAGCATGTATTAGTCTGGTAGAAGTGCTCTTCTAAACAAATGATAAATTCGCAAATTTACTTCTAATATCAGTTTACTAACTATGCTAAATGAAATCCAACTTCTTAAGAACAAATGGTGAAATAAAGGACAAACATGTTGTAAAAAAAGAGGAAGGTCTACAAGGTGTAAAAAGCAAACCAAAATATTACACCTATTGATTTGTGGGTTTAAGTGACCACTTGATAAGTTTCATATGGAGGGAAGTTAACAGACTAGAGCTGAAATGAAAGAAAATGTTTCCTACAGGAAGCCCAGCAGATCTTCAGCATGTCCTAAACTGCAAGCAGCCAGCTCCATCTGAAGCAAGCTTTAACTTCTTCCAATAAAATCCCCAGCAACATAGAAATACAGCACCAGGTAGTAAGCATTAAATACATTTGCTATATTCAATCCTAACCAAATCTTTTCCAAGGCAACAGTCTGAGAGCTTGAAAGGTGACTCACCTTTTTTATTACATCATTAAGGAAAATGATCTCTGTCAGCTTCATAGTCAAGTCATCTTCATTGGTGCCAGACTTCAAGTCACTCACGACAGAGGGTCTGATACACAGTGGAGGCACCAAGAGTCGTGTGAGAATCAAATCTGAAGGTTTACCTGCTTCTGGGTTCATGAGAAGTAGAGGAATGTCTTCTGCTGGGATTCTTTTAAAGAGGTTCAACACTACCAAAGGATTCAAATTTTCCTACAAAATCCATTGGAAAACAGAGAACAAGCCATTATGTCAAGTTTGAATGCTTCCCTTCTCCCTTTATTTACAGATGTTCAAAGACAAAGTATTTTTCAAAGGTAAACAGAATTATTCATGCAAACAGAACTGTATTATAGCTTATTTATTCTGAACTAATGTTTTTACCATCTCAAATGTTAACTTGCTATGTTCTTACCTCAGTTTTTTCCCCCCATATGTGAGTATTTATATTACTGTCCCTTCTCAATAGTTAGAGTATTTTATAGCTGATAACATAAAGCAACTCAATTAACATCCTAAAGCACAGTACACTGTATTCATTTTATTAGCACAAACTCACATGAATTACAGTACTTTCTAGACTATTTTTCAAAATTTCATTTTCTCTCTTCTTAGAACAACTACTGCTGTTATGTAAAAACTCCAGATAGTCACTGCTCCTTTTATTCAAGGGTGTACTTGGAGATCTTAGCAGCTTGCAAAAAGCAGACAGAAACAAAACTGCATACAGTTGAAAGCTTTATGAAAAAGAACAAATACCTTACCCTCCTTCTCAACATTAAGATCTTCTGAAGAAAAAAATTATCTGTGTATTAGAATAACACTGGAGCTACAGTGCATCTCCATGGATGCGCCAACATGTGTTTCTTATTTTCTACTTATGGAAGTAAAACACACCAGGAACACTCCCATTCTTTACAGGCAGGATGTGATGTATTACACAATAGCAATAAACTACAGTTTTCATTTTAGCAAAGTTAACATCACTGCAATAGATACAAACATTCTTCATTCATCTTTTGACATAGGAAATTCTTCAACCAGCACAAGACCTTAGTTGATACACTGGAAACATTTGAGGAGTTTTATTTCATGTATAAACCTAGCAGAAAAGTTAAAATAAAATTCACCTGAGCTCTTCCCAGTAAGGGTTCTACTTCTTTGTTATGTTCAATGGCAGTTTCAAAGGACTGTAGAAAAGTAGATACTATTGGATCTACAACTTTCTTATTTGTCTTGTACTTTTCATGTATGATTTTCAACAAACCACACTTCTTCACAGTTCCTGCAAGCAATTAGATGTGGGTTGTCTTGGTTTTTTATTTCAAAACAACAGAAACACCAAACAAAACAGAACAACATCAGAACTTAAAACAAATAAGATGAAGTCGCAAGCCCAGTTAAACCTTCAAAGAATAAAATAAAATCTTTTCAGCTTTATTAACCACCCTCCTAAACTCAAAAAACAGAGGACAATCAAGTCATACCTTTGTGTATGGATTGTTTGGTGTGTCTACATCATGATGCTGCATCTGAAGCTGAAAGCAGTTGCTTTAGCCCAGAGTTTTTAATTCAGCTTCATATCAATCACAAGAGACAATTTTTTACAGTACAAGTTCCCACACTAAAAAAAACAGTACTAAAATGTGCCATTTATATATCACTACCTTCTGAAGTAATTTTGGAAGTGAATTATCAGAAAACTGATTTCCATGTCATACAGGTAAGATTATTCATAACACTTCTGGAGTCTAGTCCAAATGCTCTTTTTTTTTTACTAAAGTATTCTGACCTATCACATAATTTTGTAAATGCCTACTGTTTATGCCCCCTACATGTGTATGTGGCACTTACAATGAAGTAGTTCTCCATTTATTCAGGTTATTGATAATTACGACAAACAATTCCCAATTTTCAGGAGTTAAAAGTGTGGCATTTTAAGTTATGAATCAACCAGCTACTACGAATCTCTAACACTTCAAGTCCTTAAACAGCAGTAACATGAAAAGCGTACATGAAAAAAGTAAGACATACTTTGAAAACTAAAAGTGAAATCTTATGAAGATACCATGCTCTGAAGAAGGAATAATCTTTAGACAATTTACTGCAATGATGAAAACTCAAAATTACAAAGTCCACCAATGCTTTTATGTTAAAATATTCATTCCTGTCAACAGCTCCCAGCATTTTTAAAAACATGCTAAACAGTTTTTTTCCCCCCACTATTCAAGTATCAACATGAAACAATGCAAACAACTAGAATGTCTATATCCACAGAAATGAGTTGTGTGCAAGCATGCGCCTGGCACTAGAAATATAGTGACCTGTTTCTTAATGAAGGCCAGAGAAAGAGTCATTAACTGTGCAATTAACAAGCATGTTGAAGATTTGGATCCTATCACAGCTGTCAAGATAAACCCCATCACAGCAGACAAACTGCTGATGTCAATACTCACCATTAAAGGCCCCACAGTGAGGACAGGTGCTTTTCTTTCTGCACTTCTCAGACACTTTCTTTTTTAGCCCTCTCTTCTGGAGATACGTGAGGCCAGGTCGCTTTAGGTAATCCAAAAACTGCTTTCTTTCTTCCACGGACAGCATGATACGGCAGCAGGTTTTGCAGATCATCTGAAACGCAAACACATGTGAACACAGCTGTCCAACATTCAGAGATGCAACCTCTTAAAGGACAGCTTAAGGTCTTGAACAGAGGGCAGTTTTTCCCATAAGATATCATCTACTGTCTTGTTGGAAGACCAATTCAGATATTGCAATATACATTAAAATGCATGGAAGAAAAAAAAAGATATAGTATATGAGACAAGTCCTTATCTAAAGTCTGCAGGACTTTAAAAATCCACATAAAGCAAAGAGAACTTTGATTTACTGAGACATCCTTAAGAGCATGTTATACTGCATGTATTTAATTCAAATTGAATGCATTATTTTTCTGTAGTCTATCAGTTTGAGATAATATAACACAAAATGGATGCACCTATATCACTAAGACTGGTATTTAAATACATTTATTTTGCAAATGAAAACTTAGGTAAATACAAATAAATAATGCAACCTTATTTTGGCCTTCTCAACCACTATTAAGCATAACTTTTCCTTACAGTTTCTTTTTTCTAGATTAAAAGCTGACAACAATCAATAACCCTTTTTACCTGCAAGATGCCTATTACAGCTTTGAAGTACCCAACATGAAAACATGGCAGTTCTAAGTCAATATACCCATAATGTCCTAAACAATCAGCCAGACTTTTTCCACAGGTTTCACAGGGTCTGTCTTTTTCACTGGTTCCCTTTGGGAGAAAGTGAACACACACATAAAAAAAAGTTAGCTGTAATTGACTGAATAGATAGAAAATACAACAGGCCTGCAGCCAGTCAGGTATCCCAACAACAGACCCACTCCTTTTCCCCAGCATCAGAAGCATGTCTGCAGCACTGCATTCTCTCTAACCCTTAAGAAAAATGCCTTTTTTTAAAACATTCCCTTCTGACACCAATAACATGGTCTCTCACATCTCCTGCCATTCATCTAAAACCCATTAAACTACATTACGGCATGATGTTGATGGGTATCTATGGGTCTCCCAACAACTTCACAGAAAGAACTTGCCTCCTGCCTCAAAAGAACACTTTCCTGAACCCTCCAAAAGCATGAGCAATATAGCAGCCACTGCAGCTAAAAGCCTAAGAAATTCAAGTACAGGTTCATTTTGGATAAGCAGTACATTGCAGTGGCCCCAACTTTTTTTCACCACTTCCACAGTCCCACAAAAAGAGCCTGGGGAAAAGCAAACCCCACGGTTCTCACCATGCGATGGTCCAGCACTCCATACTGCAGTGGAGAGTGGTGGTTGTCCTGGCTATACAAGTTCTTGCTGACCACCTGAATGTGAGCTTGCTGACGCATCTCTTCTGGGGATTTCATGCCAAAACAGATGTGGCTTCTGGGATGGAAGATTCCACAGGTTATGTATGGGCATGGATACACGCATGCAGAAATACAAATGACAAGCAAACACACCCCTCTAAGTGTCACAGAGCCAATTCTGTTGGAAAAGATCTCAGATTTTCTTCCATCCTACCCACGACCGACCACAGCCATGTGCACCACACCACGGCACTGAGCACCACGTCTCGTCGTTCCTCAAACACCTCCAGCGTCAATGACTCCACCTCCTCCCTGGGCAGCCCATTCCAGTGTCTCATCACCCTTACGGTGAAGAAATTCTTCCCGATATCGAACCTCAACCTCTCCTGACGCAGCTGAGAGCTGCGTTCTCTTGCCCCTTCTCCAGATGCCTGGGAGAAGAACCTGACTTCCACCTGGCTGTACCCTCCTCTCAGGTAGCTGTAGAAAGGGATAATCTCTTCCCCTGAGCCTCTTTTTCTCCGGACTAAACACCCTCACCTTCCCCGGACACTCCTCACAGCACTTGTGCTCCCCATCCCTCCGCAGGCTCCGCTGCCCTTCTCAGGGACCGTAACTAGTCGAAAGCCATGCAAAGATGGCTAAATTGACTCACACCACTGTTAAATCGGGCCTTTTTCAGAGAACTACAAGGAGCAAAGTTGCAGAGCGGTGAGCCGGTGATTTACACCCCCGGGCACGGGCACTGTGGAGCAGAACCACCCCCGCCCTCCCTGCACGCCAAACCTGCCCCCGCTTACACACTCGGCGGCCCCACAGCCCCTCCGGGGCCCCACTCACATTTTCTTGGCCACATCGGTCTCCCTGAACTGCTCCTTCACCATCGCGGCGGGACCCGGGGGGGGGGGAAACCTGCACGATCCGGGCCCGCACGGA
>VXAU01003794.1:259396-353403 GCA_013399695.1 Formicarius rufipectus
GTCACCGCAATGGAGGTGTCCCCTCAGCGGTGCCTCCACAGCCTCTCTGGGCAACCTGTCCTGGCGCGCAGCAAAGGAGCTCAGCAGAGGAGCTCTCCCTCGTGTCCAGGGGCAGCGCCCTGTGCATCGCTTTCCGCCGGCTACAGCGCGTCCTCAGGCGGGCACCGCCGAGCGCAGCGCGGCTCCCTCAGCTCCGCGGGGCCCTTTACATAGGAGGGAGCAGTGCCGAGCTGTGCCGAGAAGTGCCGAGCTGTGCCGAGAAGTGCCGAGCCCGGCCGAGATGAGCCGAGCCCGGCCGAGAGGAGCCGAGCCCGGCCGAGAGGAGCCGAGCCCGGCCGAGAGGAGCCGAGCCCGGCCGAGAAGTGCCGAGCCCGGCCGAGAAGGGCCGAGCCCGGCCGAGAGGAGCCGAGCCCGGCCGAGAGGAGCCGAGCCCGGCCGAGAAGTGCCGAGCTCGGCCGAGAAGTGCCGAGCCCGGCCGAGCGGGGCCGAGCTCAGCCGAGAGAAGCCGAGCTCAGCCGAGAGGAGCCGAGTTCAACCGAGCCGTGCCGAGCTTAGCCGAGCAGCACCGAGCTGTGCCGAGCAGCACCGAGCTCAGCCGAGCCGGACCCGGCTGAGCCTCCGCCGAACGCGGCGCTCCCGCGCACCAAAACCTATCAGGCGCGCACAAGCTACCCCTTCCATCATCATCCCCCCGCCCGGCTCTGCGATAGACAGCCCCGCGCCGGGCCCCGCCCCGCGGGGAAGGCCCCCGCGCCGCCTTATGACGCTGCGGGTAGCAGGCCCGCCCTTTCCTCCGCCGGAGCTGCCGCCGCCGCCATGGTGAGTGCTGCTCGGGCCTGGTCCCTCATCCGTCCCGCTCCGCCGCCATCCCACACTCCCCAAGCCCTCCGCCTCGCCGGGCAGTCCCGCCGCAGCCCCCCCGTGCGGGGATGGCGCTCGTCCGCGCCGAGCTGCGGGCTGCGCCTGTGCGGCCCCCGGCGCTGCTGCTGCCGCCGTGGGTAGAGAGGGGTTTGTGTCTCGGGGGTGCCCGTGTGTGAAGGCGGCACCGGGAGCGGTGGCGTGCGGGGCTTTTCAAAGGAAACACGCGCGTTGCGTGTGGAGGTGCTTCGCTGACGGGTGTAGCCCCTCCGCGCAGCACTGGAGAGGGCCTGTCCCGAGTGCCGTGTCCAGGTGTGGGTTCCTCAGTGTGAGAGGTGGGGCAGGGCCAGTGGAGGGCGAGAAAGAAGTTTAAGGGACCCGAGCGGGCTGAGGGAGCTGGGGAGAGGCAACTGAGAGGGTATCTCATCAATAAGTATCTGAAGGGAAGGTGCCAGGAGGATGAAACCAGGCTCTGCTCAGCAGTGATAAGCAACAGGACGGGGCACTGGGCAGACAGTGACGCCCGGGAAGTTCCACCTGGAGATGTGAAAGAACTTCACTGTGTGAGCGGCCGTGCTCTGGAACGAGTTGCCCGGAGAGGTTGTGGGCTCTCCTTCTCTGGAGAGGAGTGCTGTGTGCTCGGGGATGACTGCTGAACCAGGGAGGTTAGGCGAGATGGCTTTCTTCTTCTTACTTGACCCGTTCTGTGACATTAAAGGACTAGTAGAAGCCTGAAAGCTGTGGAGCCTCGTGTGTGTTTCCAACAACTGGGTGTCTGCACAGCCCAACCGAGTGTTGGAGGAGGGTGCCGTGTGGAGATAGGGCAGGCCTTCTCCAGCACAGGCATCCTTTTTGTGGCTCCTGGAGATGAGCACAGCACAGTGCAGTGCAAGGGAAGGAACGAGACTAAGCAATGGGAATGGGCTCTTAAGGGAGATCAAGACCACCAAAGATCCCCAAAGTCCTCCTACCTATTTCCAAGAAAGGTCCAGAAGAATGGACTGTGCATGGTAACTAATTGGTATAGAAAGGGAGAAACTTCTCTATAAAAGGGAAGCTGGGATAGATGCTGGAGGCAGGTCTGGTGATCCCTTTCTCCCGTTCTTCCTGTCTCTTTTCTCTCTTAGCATATCCCCTTATCCAAAACCCTAGTATTCACACTAGGAGATGAGGGTCTAACATACCCATTTCGTTTCCAAGTGATTCATATAGATTACCTTCTGTGTGTCATTTACTGAGTAAAACTTTGGACCCTCTGACCTTTGTCGTTCCTTTCAGCCAACAGCATTCAGGAAATTTGGGTGCTCCCTCCCCCTTAAGGGTGGGATGCCACAGAGGGGGCAACATTGGAGCTTTGTAAGCAAACTTCTGTTACAGTGCTTGGGCGTGTAATCCACGTGTTTCAGTATAAACTTGTGAACTTCTTGGGATGGGGGAGGTGTGTATCTTTCAACTGGAGATGAGTTTCTTGGCTTTCCACTGGACTTTTTAAAGGTGTTTTCTGTAGCTCAGGACTAGTGCACTTAGATTGTGAGCTCACTGTCACTGAGGCTCCTGACTTACTGTAGTGTGCATTATTTATGTGTTAGATCTCTGTTGCACGTGTGGCTATTGTTTTGTTTTCTCTTGCAGAACGACACAGTGACCATTAGAACCAGGAAGTTCATGACAAACAGGCTGCTGCAGCGCAAGCAGATGGTAAAAGAAAACAAAATTTGCCTTTATTTTCTTTTGTTTCAGGGCTGCAAGTGGTTTTTACTCACTATAAGCACTGGGCCCTTAAAATCTCCAGAGTTCTTATTGTAAAAATTTATGGCTTTTGATATGTTTGTGTCTGCTTAAGGTGAATCTTGATGGGGAGGTAGCAAACTGTTCTGTCATTTGAAGTGGCATAGGAGGAGGTTTAGAGTGGATATTGGGGACAAATTCTGCACCCAAAGGATTATTAGGCATTGGAAGAGGCTGACCAGGGAAGTGCTTAAATCATCATTCCTGGAGATATGGAAAAGACATGTGGATGTGGCCCTCGAGAACATGGCTTAGTACCACTGAGAGACTTGACAGTGTTGGATTTACTGTTGAATTCAATGATGTTACGGAAGTATTTTGCAATCTGAATGACTGTAGCAGAAAACTTTGGAATTATTTTATATCAAATTAATAAGACCTTGTGCTGCTGAGATGGGTTAGTTTAACTGTTAAGCTCGTGGTGGGACTGTAGCAGCTGGCTATTTTACTGGATATTGACCTCTTACACAACTTGTAAAAATTCTTCCTTAGGTAATTGATGTTCTTCATCCTGGGAAGGCCACAGTCCCCAAAACAGAAATCAGGGAAAAGCTGGCAAAAATGTACAAGACAACCCCTGATGTCATTTTCGTCTTCGGTTTCCGAACTCACTTTGGTGGTGGCAAGACAACCGGTTTTGGCATGATCTATGACTCCCTGGACTATGCCAAGAAAAATGAACCAAAGCACAGGCTTGCCAGGGTATGTTGTTTCCTGGTATCTTGGAAGCAGTTAGGATAGGTTGGAGTGTTTATTTACTCATGATTTATATGTGTCAAAACCCACGTTTTGTATAAGTACTGTTGATGCACTCGGTTACATGAGACGTCTTAAAACAGCACAGGGTTAACTTCTGCCTTTGCAAAATGGGCTCAGGTTTTTTTCAGTCTATATTACAGGGGAATTGGGAAGGCAAAACCTGTGTTGCTAGAGATGTTCAGCAGTAGTAGATAACAAATTGCTTTTAAAGGTCTGGAAGAAGCATAAGAGATGAATTTAATCCATGTGCTACTCCAGTGCTTATGGTCTGTGTTGAATTGTTCATTAGTTCAAGGAATTGCTATTGAGTTAGTAGTTGAAATTTAAACTGTATTTGAAGAGTTCAGAAATTATAAGAATGAAATTCAGAGTTAGTAACAGTGAAACAATGTTAAATGTAGCTTCAACTGTTTTTTAACAGCACGGCTTGTATGAAAAGAAGAAGACTTCCAGGAAGCAGCGAAAGGAGCGTAAGAACAGAATGAAGAAAGTCAGGGGCACGGCCAAGGCAAATGTTGGTGCTGGCAAGAAGGTAGGATGAGAATAGATTTAAGCTAGAGCAAGTGTGTGCCTTTGAAATATTGATTAGATTCTTCAATGGAATAACATTGTTTTTCTTCCATTTTTTCACCTTTTCTACTGGATAACAGAAGGTAATCTATGTGTTGCATAGCTTGTCATCAGCTCAGTAGCTTAGTGTTGCTGCTCACTGCTGCAAGCTTAGCTGATGTAACATGAAAGAATGCTTCTTAAATTATTGTTCTGTACATGTCACTTAAACTAAAGGAAAACTTCCTAAAATCTAACAGTATTGCTCTAATCACGACGTCAGTCTTGCAATACACACATTAGATGATCTTAACACGTTACTCAGACTGCCTAAATACCTAATGCTTACTCCACCAAGGTTGCTAGTTGTGTTACTCATCAAGGTAAGTTTATTAAGGGTGTGCAGTACTGTAGGCAATGAGGACAGAGTGTAAATAGAAGTAAAGTAGAATGCCTGTGTTAGTCTGGGTTTAAGTGACTGATTCCTATGGTAGTAAAGTCTTCCTCTGGTGGGAACTCCCTGGGCTGAGGCTGGAACCTGAGACAATCAGCTAGGAGGGAAGCAGAGTTCCTCTGTCGTGACACAAAACCAAAACTGATGAATATCCTGGATGGGAAGCTTAGTGATCTTCCATCCCAGTGTTTTCTTCTTTGACAAGTGCAGAATAAGTTGTGCAGCCACGTGGCATTTCTTCAGGTGTCTTATCAAGGGGAGAGATGGTAATGGGGTTTTGATGCTTAGTTCAGTAACTGCGAAAATGCCTTAACATCTTGAACTTTAGTAATCTTCACTTTTGCTTTCTTTCCACTTTCTTGGAATTCTCCATCAGAAATGAAGTATCTACAGGTACTGGAAATGAGCATGGATGTGGTGACTGAATTATACATCACTGAACTGTGTCCATCCTTTTAATTAAAGCACTGTACTGCCTTGCATGCGTGTTTGATTTAAACTCAGATCTGTCCTATGAGAGTTAAATAATTACATAATGAACTTTATTCCATATTAATTAGAAGTGAAATTTGGCTGGTAGCAAACAAGACTTTTGAAACCAGTGAATCAGCTTTAAAATAAGGAACTCCCAGTGAGAAGAAATCCAAGACACTCAATACTCTGAGGCACTGGTTCAGAGCACCCCAGGATCTGATTCAAAGTAGTACAGTGCAATTGCATGTATAACTTGACTGTTGCGTGTAAGTGGTTGTGTACACAAAAACGAAGTCACATCACACCTTAGTGCATTTGAGATGGCCAGGCCCAGCACAGGAGCCTTCCTTCTTTCTGCTTTAATGCTGTTTAAATTGTGAAGTCCTGTAATTGTTTACTGCACAAAATTAGCATTTGGTATAGTAGTAATATTGAAGATATACACTCTTTTGCCAGTGGCAAGGGAGTCATTTAAAGTTGCACTGATCCCAGTAGTATGGATCAACTTCTTCCCTTCCAGACTTCTGCACCTGAAACTGCCTCTTTTTGAGTGTTAATGCAGAATGGTCCGGTGACTGTCACTTGAATTACTAAAGCTGTCCAGTTCATGGGAGTTCTCTTTAAGTGTATCAACGCTTCAGAAATTCAGAGATGTGACTTCTGTATCAAGTGTTTCTCAAATCAGCACACAGTCTTACTGTATGTGAAGTGTGTTTTTGATTAGAGGTCTTTTTATATCTTTTAAAATGACCTTTCAGTTAGATTTTACTTACCAGCTCTTTTCATCTTTGTGTCCTCTTCTGGAAAATTTGCTTGAGAAGAGTTCTGTGCTGCATTACAGAAAAATGCCTGTGAAAAACACTGATGTCTTTCAAGATTTATTTTGAAAAATGCATGTTCAAAGATAATGATGTGGGTTGACTCATCGTCCTTTATCACAGCTATGTGAAGCAGTATTTGATAGGAGTCCTGGAATGTGATTTTGGGTCCACCTGTACAGGCTGTGAGAAGTATTTTTCTCAGAAATGTGTAGACACTGGATTCTGAGAAATCTTCAGGCAAGTGTGTATTTGACAAATACTCAACCACAGTTATGTACCATATAGTCCTGAAAACTAACGAAGTGATGAATTGTACTTGAATAATTTTACTGGAACTTTAAGTCAGATGTCACTGTACTGATGTCTCTTTGTTAAGTTTTCTTTGGTGTGTCTTTGCACTCCTTTGGAATTCCTATTCTCTTTTCCCTGCAGTTTCAAGAGAAGTATTTTGAAGTATTTTGTGTGACTTAGTATATTCTGTAGCTCTAGATTTTGCTGAGCTTGCTAGAAATTTGCAACAGGTATGTGTGGATGTCTCTCACCTAGTCTTGGCTTACAGAGCTGCCACCCATGTGCTGTGGGACACTGCAGCAAAAAAATCCCACCCTCTTATTGTCACAGCCCTTGACATGTGAGGCTTTTCTAAAGTAACTTCCACAGAAGTGTGGCTGGATAGGCACTTTAGGCCATTGTGGCCTGTAGTTATAACTGAACATGCCATTGCATTCTGAATATTAGTTAAGCTCTGAAGAGCTCTTCTTAGGTCCCGTTCTGAGTTTGAGAGAATGTGTGAAATTTTAAGTTTTCAGTCTCTAGTCAAAATTTTGAAGTTTTCGTATCAGATTTCAATGTGGTTATTGAGAAAGGCATATTGTGTCAGTAAAAATCATCAAAGCTTCATCTACTGTAGTAAAACTTGGATTAAATCATTCTTATTATTAATTAATGCTTTCTATTTTTCAGTAAATGAACATTCTTCAGATGGCACATGGATAACAGGTATGACTTAAGAATGCTTTGTAAAGGTAGACATTCAGCAGTCTGATCATTATGATGACATAAATCTAGTGTTGCTTTATGGAAAGGCTGTGGTACTTGTGCAGATATAAAACCCAGTGCAAGAGTTAAGACTGTGAAAGAATATTTGTAAATCACTTTTGTGCTTACTACTGAGTTGGTAGCTTATGTGACTTTGACTTACCTGAAATGCCTGATTAGTGTAAGGACTGAAATAATAAATCCAGCAGTTCACATTTCCTGTTCCCAAAGCTGCAGATTATTTAGTCCAGCTGTAAACAAGGCTCACATTTTTCATTTGTAGGTGTGGTAAAGAGAGAATAGTGAACCTCATTTTCTGTTGCCTTAAATAGATTGGAGTAGTATATCTATTTTTGGAACAGGTTTCTGTTTTCTGACTGACACTTATTTCAGGTAAATTCCTTATGAACAAACGTGGTACTCTTGCAGATAAGTCCCTGTATTTTTGCTACAGAAACCTAAGTGCTGTGTTCAGTAAGTGTTCCAGAAAAAGCTGTTCTTATTACAGATGGTTTGTCTAGGAGCTGATGTAGCAAATATAGTGTCTTAAACAGAAAGCTGTCAAAGCACTTGTAACTTGCTGAGCTCTTCCACAGAAATGCTCTAATGGACGCTCTCATTTATTCCCATGACAGTGCTGTGAAATTTTGAACCTTACGCTCTTGAAAGAAAAGCAGTGTGGTTTGCCTGACTTATTTGGGAGCTAGGTTTTCAGATTTCATAAATGTATGACTAAAAACTGTTCTAATTTTCTGGCAGTAACTTATTTTTTTCCTTTACAGGCTGTATGCTTCTAAGAAGTATAGAAGGAATTATTCTGGAAAGCAGAACCTGCTCATCTGACTTTATCTTAAATAAACCATGTCAATAAAATGCTGGTTTGCCCTTCAGTTTTGATTGGAAAGCAACTGTTTTTTAAAGTTAGTGAAATTCACTATAGGTGCACTGTTTGCACTGTATTAAAGTCTTTTCATAATTAAAGAACTCTTGTTGGAGTGTCAATTTGAAGTGAATCAGAGCTTTCTACAGGTAGTAGTATGAACTAATCCCAAGCAGGCAATGTTAAGTTCAGAGAAGTAGATGTGCTTTTGTCATCTGGTGTTCACACTGTGGTTTGGAAAGTCCTTTTAAGATGTTCTTACTTGGCTGCCTGTTTTATATTGACCTGTAGAATCCTGAGTGAGGGAGAAGAGAACATGTCAACTGAGAGCTGCCTACTTCTACAGTTTGATGCTAGGGAAGGAGTTGGGCATGGTTTGTGTTTTGTGCTCAGGCCCCAAGTTCTGTCTAATCTGCAAGCTGTGTAGTACACCCTTAATTTTTCATCTGGTAGTGTTAAAGGAGCCATTTAAGATAGAAGTGTGGGCATTCTGGTGCAGGTGTTTTGAGGACCAAGCAAAATAAAATTTTTATACTCTAAATAGGACTGAAAGAGACTGCAACTCTAGCAGCTGTGCTGATTAAGGCTCTTGAGTACAGTAATTGTGGATTGTACTTCCTTTTGTACTAAGGCAGCACATTGTTAAGTGGGAAAGGCATTTTTAGTGTTTGGGGGAGCAAACCACTACCACAGTTAAGAGTTACTAAAGTGTTTCAAAGGGGATATTGTACAAGATCTGCTAAGTAAAGATGGAGCACTTAATGCATCTTCTATTACCTTCAGGCAGATGCTTGAACTGGTTGCTGTTGTGTGTATTCAGCAGCATCACACTATTGGTTGTACCATAATTTCTCTGTACTCTGAATCCCAGCTAGAAAAAACCACCCAGAGACATTTTATCTTTGAGGAGCAGGTATTTGTTTATTATAGGTGCCAGGAGTGCAGGGGATAGCTCAACCAAACAGGTTTTAAACAAGAACCCTTTTATGCCTGATCCTAATCCAAGTCTTACATAATCTCAGATGCATTTTGTAGGTGGTACCTTTTGTTACATGATGCTGGTTGGCTGTACCTGTGTGTTTTGCTCTTGTGGTGGTGGTGGTCTGCCTTCATCCTCTTAGGTGGTCTTTTTCGTTGTCTTCATCAGTCCTGAACTTTGCACCTTTTGTCTTTGCACATGCTCTGTTTGTTGTCCTTGCTGGGGGATGCTCCTCTTCGAGCTCTTACCAGCTCCTAAATGACTGCTGGTGACTTTGCTGCAGCCTCACTGGATAGGCTTTATTAATGGGGGGGGTTATGGAGCCCTCAGTCTTTATTGTGTGTTGTTCTTTGGTCCAAAGTGCAATGCTCAGAGACCAAACATTAACTATAAAACCAAGTGTCAACTACTGAATTTCAAAAGTCTTATAACCCTGAGTTTAATGACAATCCCAAACTGAAAGTTTAATGCCAACTGCCAATTACTAAATCAGAAAAGTCAGCTTAACTGCATCAATGCTATGGTCTTTATTGACATTAGGGACTGGGAGTAATAGGCACTTGCTCTGGTGAAAGGGCACTCCAGTTTCTTAAAAACACAGGTGAACTAGTGATGTTAGACTAAGTGGGTGGTTAAATGTGATAATTGATTGTAGAACAATTTGATTCTGAGGTCCTGTGGAAGTTAAAAGGCTCTTGGCCTTGTTCTTCCTAAAGAACTGTTGAGTCTCTGGATGTGTTTTGAGCGAGTGAGTAAACTTCAGATGACTGAAAATGTGTAGGATATGGAGCAAATTTTATGCACAGAAGTCTTAGAATCTAAACCTGTTTCAAGGGCATTACCTGCAGTAAACCCTTTCAATACATAAAAGGAAAGGTATACTCCTTAATGTAATTGACCACTAGGGGGTGGTGTGAACACAGCAATGCAAATACAAGGAAGACTTGCGTAGCAGTTATTCATAGAATAAGCTGAAAGGAGGTCAAATTATCACCTGCCAGAGACATCAACTCCTTTGAAAATATGCATTAAAAATAATTGTTTAGAAGCTGAGGCTTTAAGTCATGTTTCTTTTTTTTTTTTAATTTCAATGGAAACCATCAGTTTCAGTGAAGACCATACAGTTGGTGTTTTCCAAATATTTACTATTTAAAAGGTGTAGAGTGTGGGCACAAATTCTAGCTGCTCTTTCCACAAGCCTCCTTATGATAGTTTTGTGCAATCAACAAAGGATCTATAAATAAGTGCTGGCATAGAGGTAGGTGTCTTGCACTAGCTTGATGTTCTGAGTGTATACAGCAAAGAGTACTGTTTCAGGGGGGTCTACTTTAGAAGCAGAAATAAATTCTGGACTTGGAGTATTAAATGTTCCCTTCATCAGTTTTGTTTTCATCAGTTCCCTTCATCTTACAGTCTATTTATTACAGATTTGTTCATGTGGTACAGTAACTCCAAAGCAGATTGACTGAAATAGATATGCTTGGTGCCATAGTTTGATATTTGATGCCCTATCTTGATTGACAATCGACACCAAAAACTATGGTGAATTCATAAAACAATTGAGTCTTATTGCATGGTTAGGTTATAACCATGTTCCCTTAAGCTGAACTCTGGTCTTGCAATGTGAAACATTAAAAAAAAAAAACCCAAACTAAAAAAACCCCCAAAACCAAAACAACACACCCCCCCAAAAAAAAAAAAATGGGGAAGGGGTCAAAATGATACAGATCTAGAGTTAACTGATGAAATCAGATGAGCCCTTTGGAATTTTTCCAGTATTCTGCAACCTTGGGTGTTGATGTGGCTAACTTTTCCTCCTATCCTTCTACCTGAGAAAGAGCAATCAACTTGAGTAGCTGTTACCTGAAATCTTGGTGCTCCAGCAGTTGGGAGTCACGAGCAGCTCTTCGTGGGAGTTTTTGTTCTGGCAATGTTTTGCCTACATGCACTCCAGTCTCAGCAATCTCTGGCAGGTGCTCTGTAATTCAGAGGTTTAATGCACATATCATGCTGTGCAGACTGTAGGTTAATCCCCTTTCCTGTGGGAGGTAAAACAATTAAGTTGAACTGGAATCTGCACTTCTTTCCCTACTGTGTGCTGAAGGAACCCTTTTATTTCCTGTTGATCTTGGCACATCCCATCATCTATAGGTAGTAGTTTTGTCACTGTTGCTGATTTTCAGACTTTGGCCTGGTCATTGTATTTCAATACCTCAAGTATTTTATCTATTCAATGACCAGTCTGGAGTCTGGATTAGTTTATGAAAGCATTTTGGAGACCAGTTTCTAAATCAATCAGGTGGTGAGCAGTCTCAAATTGATATACATGGAAATACTTTTATTAACCATCATTTATAATGGCAAGGATTTGTTGGAGTTACCTGCACAGTAAATCTTCAGGGTTTTCTGTTGGAAGGACTTAAAATTGTATAGCCAGTTCGGTAAGAGCAAATTAAATCTTTGTGGGAAACACTTGGAAATCTGTGCAGGAGCCTCAGGACTTAAATGAAATTATCAAGTGGTCCAACTTTTTGCTGAGGTTCCATTCCAGTGTTCAATGAGATAGGTACAGCTCAGCCAGATAATGGTGGCTCCTGTCTGAAGGAGATTGCAGTGCTGAAGGCCAAAGATGAACTACAGCATATCAAAGAAGTATTCAGCAGAGTCTGTTTGAAGGAGTAGAGATTAGTGTCTTGGCTCCATAGGAAAAGATAACTGTGATAAAGATGACAGATGGTAAAATTTGGAATCACCTGTGTAAAATGAGGTGGTTTTGTCTGGGGACTGACTTGTGGCAGTTTTGAGGACAAATATAGAGGGATGAAATGAAGCTAATGTAGTCAGTGGCTTGAAATAAGTGAGGCATAGTATGCTATGAAAGGACTACAGTACTGATAGTCAAAAAGGTGATGTGGGTTCTTTCTAGTGTTAGAAAATGTGTCATTTAAGGACTATAAAGTTTTTAGGTCACTATCAGATCGGTTTGTAACGGCCAGAAGAATGTAACTTATTCATGTTGTTCTGGTCAGCTGCTGTAAAAAATGAGTTTTTAATGTCATAGGTTTCCTACACAAAGGAAATAGAACATTGTCCTGCAGCAGGTCTTGGTGCTACATACACACAGTCAGTTTGAAATTCCAGTTCTGAATGCTCCTTGCTCATTTGCTTCTATTTGAGCAAAACAAGATTGACTGAGCCTTTTTTTGGATGGTTATTTTGAGTGCTTAGAGACCAGAGGAGAGTAGTTTATTTATTTATTTATTTATTATTTGCTATGAATGTTTGTAAAATTTCTTCTGAGCAAATGAACTCTTCAATACACATGACAAACATTTCTTTAGTTCATCACGTTCCCCATACAATAGCAGTAAGACTAAGTTATTTCTTTGTTGTGAACGCCTTTGTTGCAGTGTCTCTAAGATGTAAAATGAAAAGGTTTAAGTAACCTTTGACAAATCAATGTCAGGAACAAGAACATCCCAGTACATTAAAGCCTCTGGATACCTTCATATTTAATGGGATTAAATGAAAACTTAGGTTTGTTGCTAACATTTTAAAACTCTGCTTCTGTGTTCAAAATGTTCCCTGTGGAATTTTATCATCTTGAATTCAGTAAGTTTTCTCATAATTTTAGTCTTTCTGCAAAGGCGGTGGGTAATGGAACATCTGCAAAAGTGGCTCAAAGACACATCATGTGCCAGAAGGTAACTGTATTTTCCAAGAGTTGGCCATTGGCAACCAGTAGTGCTAATAAAGCTCCATCTCCCTTTGGAGTCACTGCTGTTCATACACAGAGAAGAAGCTCAAGTGGTGTGCTGAGGCAGGAGGAGGTTCAGAGCAGCTGTGCCTTCTCTTCACCCAGCAGCTATTACACAACCAGCAAAAATGATGTGAGTGCAGTGCTTCACTGAGGTGGAGAACAGTTTGTGCTTGTGTTCACTGGGTTAAAATGCAGCTTGTTATTTAATGAAGCTTCCGGGGCTGCAGACTGACCCCCATTAGGAGAAACACGCTTCACTGCCTCTCATTATGGGCTGATTTGATTGTGCTGGAGCTGCTACCCTGCTACCATTTTCTGTCAATTTTTGCTAGCCTGTTGGTGAAGCCAGGCATCATTTGTGTTGATTTGATAACAGGTTTCAATCACTGATAATAAAACTTTTCTGTGACAAGTGACCTCGGATTCATATCTTTTGCACAGCGTAAATGGAAAATTGGGACTGACACTTTCCTGTCTCAAAGCTTTCTGTGTGGTTTAACCACCAATGTGAAAATCACAAGGAAAGCTGCTTAATGTTTTTAAATTAAAAGGGGGAGGGAAAAGCTGATTTTTAAAAATTTTGATCAATAGTTCTTGTATGGTGGGTTTTACGGTTCTCTTTATAGTGTGATAGATCCAGCTATAGAGAAGTTAATTTTTTGGTGTTTTGGGTTTTTTTTGTTTGTTTTAGTTTTGGGGGAGTTTTGAGGTTTTGGGGTTTATTTCTTTTTTGTGTTTTGTGGTTTGGTTTTGGGTTTGGGGTTTTTTTTGTTTGTTTTTTTGGAGGGGGGTTTGTTGTTTTGGGATTTTTTTTAATGGCAAGTAGAGGAGTGTTATAAACCATGAGAACTGACAGATTTCATGTTTTAAGTGTTTATTTTGATTGATCAGTCCTGGTTATTGAAGAGAGGTTTATCTGGGCCCTACTTTAGGGCTTTACAAAGGGAGATAATAATGTAAATACCTAGGGTTGTGATAAACTGCTTCCTATTCACACATGAATATTAAACTTTTATGTTTTTTTCAGGAGTTAATTAAAATGAGAATATCTTTTTCCTAGCATTGAACTCCATAGTGCTTTTATAAAAAAGACTGAAGGACTGTACTTACGTATAAAATACAGAAAACATGGTGAAATGGAATTGTCCAGAGTCAAAGAAATGCTGAAAGGTAAACATCTGGCACTAAAGATGGACTAAGTGCAATATACATAATTTTTTTTCTCCTCTTTATTAAATATGAATATCTACACAGGCATAGATGTCTGTTAGTTGCCTTTTGTGACTCTGGCTGGTGCTTTTGAAAAATTAAGTCTCCTTTTAGTGTGGTAAATGATTGCTTTAAAATACTTTCTTTGGTTCAAGAGTGTTCTTTGGGCTCCTGGCAGTACTTCATTGGTGGGTACAAGTGCCAAAAAAGCCTTCAGAAACCTGAGGTTGCTGTCTGCAGGGTTGAGGAAACTCTAAAGCATTTTTTTATTGCTGTCATGTGGATGAAAGGAGACAGA
This sequence comes from Formicarius rufipectus, assembly GCA_013399695.1. Classification (NCBI taxonomy): domain Eukaryota; kingdom Metazoa; phylum Chordata; class Aves; order Passeriformes; family Formicariidae; genus Formicarius; species Formicarius rufipectus. Next base: position 273,264 of record VXAU01003794.1, read on the forward strand.
CTTCCCAGGTGCTCCACTTCTTCAGTCCTACATTAACTGTGTTTCTTTAGCAAAGGTCCAAAACGATTTCTGAAAGGTTTTTCAATTTCAACAAACAAAACACCAAAAAGGAGCCAAACCTTTCACTGCCTCACTTTTGTTAGAATTAGTCAATGGAAATGGAATATTACAGCAGACACCTAGCAAGTAAACACTGTGCAAGGTACTTTGGAGGTCCACTCTACTTCTCAATAATATAGTTACAGCAACACTACAGAGAGAATAGATCCTCCAGTCCCAAATGCAGTGAAGCTTCTGTTGCTTTTTGGCTTAGTTCTCTCAGTACTTATCACTTCCATCCTCTTTTTATTTATTTATTCTTTTTAATTTTTTTTTTTAATTTTTTTTTTTGGCCACTTAAATATCTGTCTTGGGAGGTGAAGTGTAGGAACGTGTGTAAAATGCTTTTCATGAGGCTTGGTGAGTAATCAAAGTACTTTTGTCTAGCCATTTTTAAACTACACAAAATTCAAGAGCAAATACCTTGCTTTTCTGTAAAGACTCATACAAAATAACACCAAAATATTGTAGATTCTAAAAGAGGTTGTGCAAAGTAATCCTCTAGCCAGCAGAGGACTGTAGAACCACATACCACACAGTTATGCAAAAGTGTTCCATCACAAAGCGTAGGGGGAAAACCCACGTACCAAACTATGGAATGGAGATAGTCTCTTAAATATGGTAAAATACTGAAAAGGGAGGGCTCTTCTCATTGTTTGTTTCTCATTAAGGAATTTAATTTGCCCCAGGTTCCCCTTGTCGATGAAAATCTATGGGAATTTTGTTTACATTTTGCAGCACACTGCCAAGAGTAGTACTTCATATGGCAAGTACACTGAGCCTTTTTGGGGGAATGACAACACTGCAGAAATGGTGGTGCGTTCCCTAAAGGAAAACATACTTCATTTGTAATGAACATTATGTCTGCAGAAACTAATGGCACAACCTCCTATTCAGTTTATGTAAAATGAAACAGGCCCATATGTTGCTGCTTTTAGGGTTTGGGTGTTTAAATTAAATGTTGTTTAATGAATATTCAAACCCAATTGCTCAAAAGTTGTGCTCAGTGTAGCATCTTTCTCCCCTGCCTTTGATCATACCTAGAGTATTAAGCCATTACAAGAGGGTGCTAAAGCTGAGGCATCTGTTTCTAACTGCAACTTGGATATTAAAATGCCATAGCAGATGAGAGGGTAAATAAAGACATACAGTATGAGGATCGTGTTATTTTTTTGTTTTGTAATTAAGACTGAGAAAGGTTTGCTATGCATGACACCCTTTTAAGAAACGGGAACATTCACTGTGCTGTTACAGCAGCTGCACTTTGGGTGTGTTATAGTGGCACATTCACTCCACTCCTCACTTCCTGCAGGAGTTAATTCAACTTCTTCAGTTTGGGTGGGCAGCTGCCTGTGCTGTGCTGCCTCAGCAAAGACATTTGTGCTTTCCAGGGACATTTGTGCCTGTGTGGGGCTGTAAGGCAGCTCCTAGACCTCTGAGCCTCTGTGGGCAGGTTCACTAGAGCCACTCCATAAAAGCTGGGATTTGCTTACTGGTGGTAATAAAGTCTTACCATTTATCCTCTGTTCCCTGCTCACAGTCAAGTAGAAGTAGTAGCAGTCTGGAGGAATTCCAGGTCTGTCCTAAAGACTGCCCTAAAATACATTGGGCATTCATCATCAAAGGTGGGGGGCGGTGAGTCTGAGTCGAGGAGGAATCTGTGGCTACAAATGGTGATTGAATTCAGTCTCATTGGGTATTTAGTTGCTTTTATTAAATCAAATTTTAATTCATAAAGGCACTCCTGCATATGTTTAAATTCATCTGTTTTCAGGAAAATCCCTCAACACGACGAAACCTGAAATAGATACTTAAATATTTCCAGGAACTCTGAGTCCAGAAATTGACAGCACAATCCTCCTTTTTTAGTGGCATGGAAAAAAATATCATTAGAAGACAGCTGGAATGTAAACACAAATCACAATAATTGGTTTTTATGTATTTTCATGAGGGTTCTTCAGATGCTTGTTTTTACTGCACAAGTGCAATATTGTAGATATACAGTGAAGCCCTCTTCAGAGAATAATTGATACACAGATAAAGCACTTAAAAACATTCCCCGATGCTGTAAATCTAAATGAAGGCTGAGACCATTAAATGAGAAAAACAAATGTGCAAACACTCAAATCCTTTAAAATTCTGCTATTTAGTACAGCTCCCCTGGCCTAACTACTGAGCTGGGTTGTTAAACATCCATTAGTGCAAGAGCAGAACAAGAAATTGCCTGCCCAAGGAGGTGTCACCTGAAGATAGTTAACCTGTTCTGGGCATGTCTGTGGACATAAAAATCCACCATTTATCTGTCTCTTTTAGAGTACTTGTTATGGATCACCAATTAGGAAATCTCCACATAGGTTAAAAAAAAAAAAGAAAAGAAAAATGAAGCTAACAGTATCATTTGTCTGCAACATGAACTTCTGAGGTGAACCATACTTTAATTTCTTCTTATATTTCAACAGGAAATGATACTGTTCTGGCTACTGTACAGTAAGCAGTGAGACACAGTCCTACCCTGAAATACTGATTTTATTTTACATCTCAATTCTGAGTTCCTAAAGCTTGTAATACATAGGAAATAAAGACTTAGTAGGATAAGTACTTTTAAGTATTTATTTTTTTTAAAATGTAGCTCCATGTTAAAATTGTTCCTTATACAAGCCTCCATGTATACTCAGTGGGTATATCTAGTCACTGCAGTGAAAATCTTCTTGAATTTAGCATTTATCATGTCTTTGGAGCCAACCCAGACAACAAAGAGAAATGAACTGTCATCAGTGGGATTGTTCAGTGATTGCCATCTAATTTTTTCTAAATCCTCCCTGAGCACAGGGGTAACCAAAAAAAAACCCACCCAAAATGTTGGGGTAATTCTTGAGCCAAACCGCACCGCAGGTGAGGGTATGTGCACGTGCTGAAATTGCAGATAATCTGCTCCTTTTAGCTTTAGGATAAATACAATCTGAGACAGGTTGATAGGATGACTTGACATCACTAGCTGATGGCTTTGCAAGTTGCCAGTGTCTGTTTGACTTCCTGGAGCCCTCTGTCATACAGCATCCTGGTCAGTTCAGCACTCAGCATTTAGCCAACAGTTCCCGTTTTGTTTCCCTATGTCACTCTCTTTGAAGGATTCCCACCCTTCACCAGTTACAATCTGTTTAAAGTGCAGAGCAAAATATTCTCCAAATACCAGGGAAATATAAAAGACCTGGGTGGTTTTTTTTGTGGTTTTTTTTTGTTGTTGTTGTTGTTTTGTTTTTGTTTTGTTTGTTTGTGTTGTTGTTGGTTTTTGTTTTTGTTTTTTTTTCTCTTATGATGCTTTGAAACACACCAGCTCTCTCTTCTTCACCTTTCTTCTCGTCAGCTACAGCAAACACAAAGTGTCTCTAAGGAGAAAACCAGCCCTTGCTGTGGTATGGAAACACTCCCTGACTTCATGACATCGGTGCTAACTCGGCTTGTTTCAGCACTGTGGAGGTTTTCATCCGGTGTCCACCCAAACCTCCAGGCCCCCCCCTTTCCCAGAGGGAAAGGGAAAAGGAGAAAAGGCAAAAAACAGCTGAGAGATAATGGCAAAACAAACTCAGAGTAGCTAAATACTTAAATTTGTTACTAAATTACTAACGAGGTAAGAACTAAAAGTACTAAAACTAAAAAGTCAGAAATAAATCAGTCCCAAGAACACCCCTCTCCTCCCACTCCTCCCTCCCTCCAGCAGTTCCAGGGAGCAGGGAATGGGGGTTTGCAGGTGGGTGTTGTTGCTGCCATTGCTCTTGTCCTGTGGGTCACTCCATGCGGGGCAGTCGGGTCTCTGCCCCCCGATGGGCTCCGTGGGCTGCAGGGGGACAACCTGCTCCCCCACGGTCCTGCCCACGGGCTGCAGGGGGGCCACAGCTCTGAGTCCTTCCCCTGCTCCCATGGGGTCCCTCCCACGGGGGACAGTCCTCAATAGACTCTCCAACGTGAGTCCACCCCCCGGGCAACACTTCTACTGGGGGAAAACCTGCTCCAGGTGGGTCTCCTTCTCCAGGAGTCATGGCCATGAGTCTCTTCCAGGATCTCGCTCCATCCTGGGCCTCCCACAGGGCAACAGCTCCTTCTGCATCCACCTGCTCCTCCAGGGGCTGCAGGGGGGTCTGTGCACCCCAAAAGATCTCCATGGGCTTCAGGGAGAGGAGTGGGGAATAGCTTTTAGTCCTCCCCTGCCCTGCTCCAGCGTGGGGTCCCTCCTTCGCCTCCTCGTTGGTATCTGCGTTGTTATCTCATGGCTGGAATTATTTCAACTGGCCCACACTCCTAATTCTTAAATATGTTATGACAGAGGGGTGACTGTGATTCTAAATTGGCTCAACTCTGTCCACCAGCAGGAAGTCCCTCCTGGCCCTGGCTGTCCTTGGCTCCACAGGACAGGAGAAGCTTCTGGCAGCTTCTAACAGAAACCATCCTGGAAGCCTCCACCTTCTTCTAAAATTCAGCTTCAGAAACCCATGACAAGCACCAATTTAAAAGGCATTCTCCTGCACCTTATGTCATGTCTTCCTGGCTATCTACCCAGCTTCTTCCAGGTTTGTCATATTAAGCTGGCATCCACCCTTTCTCCAGTAGTGTGCATGTTAAAACATTGAAATATTCCTGCATCCTCCTTCATGCTCTATAGGAAAGATGAAAGAGGCCGTGGAGAACAATTGTACATCACGGCTCCAGCCCTCAGGATAGGAATGATACTGGTGACAACCTGTCAAAATGCTGAACTTCTGTTGGTTTGTTTTGATGAAAGAGAGAATGCAAATGAGAGGTAAGGAGGAAATAAAAGCTTCAGGATGGGCGAGGGGGGTTTTCCAGCAATGGAATAGCAAACATTGTCAGAGCAGTTGTGATTTTAAGTCATATAACCGTCCACTGTTGGGAACCAGAAATGTCTTTTCCTCATTTACACTCCTTCCCAAAGACATTATAATGCCTGAAAGAAAACCAATCTGGGCAGATTCCACAGGCTACAGAAGGAAGATTTGCTTTATTAAAGTTTTAGAAAAGGCTCTTGGACCCTGTTGTGTACTATCTGTCAGGAACTATCTGGAGTAGACTATGAAAGTTTATGAATTTCCATGGCATTTTGGGTTTGTACATATGGCAAATTCACACAATTTAAAAATTGGATAAATTGGTAAAGAGGTGTAACTCCTTCATGTAGTTGTTCTCACTTGGTTTCAGTTCATCTTCTAACAAGTTATCTAGATTAGACAGTTAAATCAATGCTGTTTTCTGTGATAACTGAGACCTTTGGGACTATAACTGATGTTAGTGGTAAGGCTGCTTTTGACTACTTTGGGAGACTAAGAGAAATAACAATGCCCAAGTTTGTTAGATGTATTTCCATGTTTTAGCATGGACAAGAGCCAATATGTTGTAAAATCTATACTGTTTTCTGGAATACATTCAGTTATTATCCTGTGTATGAAGAAAACCATTCCCAGTGATCACACAGGTGTTTTTAGGGAAGGAAGAATTCTGTTTCCCTCCTGGCTTTTAGGGATCACAGTGCAAATACAATCAAAAAAAGGTAAACAGCACAAGGTAGAATCATTACAAAAAGAAAGGCTGAGTCTCTCCAGTTCTGTTTTCTTCTGTGCTTTTCCTTCCCCTTGCTTGCCCTGGTTGGCTTGCAGGTAGGCCAATAAAAATTGTATATGAGGAACTGAGAACAGTCAGAACACAGCAGTCTTTCTTGATTTATTACGTGATTCATTACTCCATATAGGACAAGGTTCAGAAATCCTCACTGCTGACATATTCTCACGTATTTGATAAATTATTTCTTTGTATGAAGCTTGTAGAGCATCTGCAGTAACTTTGCTGAGATGTTTCTCAAAACATTTACACACTGCAATGTCAAATTAAAGGCCATCTCATGATAAGGGTAAGTGATTAAATTTCTATCTCTTGGGTGCATGTGTGGAGGAGCACAAACAACCAACACCGTAAGAAAGCCATGGCTTCAGCACAGTCTCCTTGAAAATAATTTGTGGAGTTGGTTCCTGTTTCAGCCCAAAGCTGTTAATGGCCATTGAAATGTCTGAAGACATTGACATAAATAGTGTTCTCTCTAACTTTCCAAAGGAAGAAGCACTGTGATATACAGATTCCATTTGAGTCATTCCAGGCAGAATGTGGATTCTCAATATTAATTTGAGGGAGCTGAACAAAATTTTAGTGTGGCAGTCCTACAATCTCCACACACAGGACCAGGATACCAGAAAGACTTTGTAAACTTGGGTACAGAGGAGCAGTGAAAGACTGCGTTTCAGTTTTGGATAACTTTCCTCTCTCTCTGAAGTGGCTCCTGTGCATACCCACCACTGCACTGTCCTTAGGTTTCTCTATCCCCTTACACCCTCTTTTTGATATTCATCTTTAATCTGTCATATCCATACATAAAATTCCCTTTTCCTATCTCTTGTTCTTCCCTAATGCTTTTGTCAGCCTATCTCTCCAGGTCAGGCCATGTAGGAAGTAGTGAAGAAAAACAGTGTCACTAGCAGGAAGCTGTGGAAGTGACAAAGTGGAAATGTATTTATTTCCCACAAGCAGGCTTCCACCTGCTTGATCTTCCACCTTGCTTTATCAAACAAGTTGTGTTCCACCTTGTTTCATCAAACAAAGATGCAATGCAGGGAAAAATCATTCACAGACCTTGATTCTGCTGACACCTTGCTATGATTTATGTGCTCATTGTATGATAATATGCACATACATGTAGAGATATGTATACAAGCACACACCAGTGTTCCTGCTGTTTCAATTGCAAACATGTCAGATAATTCCCAGGCTCTTGTTGATATATCAGAAAAAGAAGGCTATAAGGTGGACATTCCCATCCTGTCCTCTGTTAAACTACTACAAATTAGTGAACAGAATCGGTTTAGAGAAAAACACTGTACTCAGAAACTGTTTATTTACAGCTACAGTAGAGACCTACTGCCAGAATTGGGACTTTGTGACAGGCTCAGTGAAGCTTTAGTGCTTTATTTTCCAGAGAAAGGAAGCATTCCAAATTAGCAAGATTTGATCTTGAACAAAGGATTTTATCTCAGAGCTGGGTAGAGACCAGATTGAGAGCAGCCCCAAAGGAAAAAGGACTTGAGGGTGTGGGTTGACAAGAAGCTCAGTCTTAGTTGGCAATGTGTTCCTGCAGGCCAGAAAGCCGGGATGGAGAGGAGAAGGCTCGAGGACTACTTTACAGGAACTTCCAGTATCTAAAGGGGGGTTAGAAGAAAACCAGAGGAACTTTTGACAAGGGCATGTAGGGATGGGACAAGGGGGGATGGTTTTTAAACCGACAGAGAGCAGATTTTGACTAGATATTAGGAAGAAATTCTGTACTGTAAGGGTGGGGAGGCACTGGCACAGGTTGCCTAGAGAAGTTGTGGCTGCCCCAGCCCTGGAAGTGTTGAAGTTCAGGCTGGATTGGGCTTTAATCAGTCTGGTCTAGTGGAAGGTGTCCCTGCCCATGGCAGGGGGTTTGGAACTAGCTGATTTTTAAAATCCTTTCCAATGCAAACCATTCTATGAAGATTCTAAAATCAGAACTTTAACAAGAAGAGCTACATTGATCTTCTAAGCATATAAGACTTGGAAGGTCTATTTTATCTCTTTTCTTTTGGTTGTGTGTTGTTGAGGAAGTATCAGTTGAGTTAGACTGAATTTCGATGACTGCTTCTTTGTCTTACTCTTTCCAGTGATTTAGTTAAAAGATCCTTTGTCTAATTTTCAAAAAAATTAGTATAAAATGTCTTCCTGAATTCAGGGATTCTGGTTTCTAACAGAAGCTTATCTGCAACATTACCTCCACCTCAGTAGTGAGCACAGTATGCTGCAGCTCTCAGTCATGCATTTAAATTCTCTGCGGATATATAGATTATTGCTGCTATGCAAAGGAAATCTTTCTACTGCCCTTGAGTAATATCCTCCAGCCTTATGCAGCCAGGCAGTATTTAACAGAAAGTCATTACGGCTGTTTTGTTTGCATATAGCTTTCATTCCTCCTATTTTAATGTCTGGACAGCATTAGCTCAATTAGTCTAATGAACAAGTAGGTCTTCTAATATTTACTATCTAATTAGTTTATTGGCCTAGATGTAATGTGCTAGGTCTGTCTGTGCAATATGTCTGGCCAAGACTGTTCTGACAAACTTCACATTCTATTTCTATTTTAGCTCAGTCCTTTTTGGAAGGGGAATAATAGTCTACGTTCTGTATCTGTTTTCCTAAAGGTTGTCAAAGCAATAACTCTGCTAGAAAAGACAACACTCCTGTCCTGCTAAACTCCCAACCAGAGAACTCTGAATCCCTTCTGTGTAGGACAAAGTGGATGTATTGAATAGTATCTGAAAGAGAAATTAATATAAAGGATCATCTTTTGATTTCCACTTGATATATAGCATGCAACAACAGAAATGGAGAACAAGAGAAAAGAATATATACTAAGAATGATAAAATTCCCCTGTTATATACTCCTTTATCTCCAGAAGGAATAAAGGAACAAATGCTTAACAAACATTTGTTGCATTACTTATTAATCTACTCAAAAGTGAGGAGATCTTACCAAGAAGAGTTCATATCAGAACCAATACACTACACACAGAAACAATTTGGAAAAAAAAAAACAAACAAAACAATACAACATATAACTGCACTTCCTCATACTGTCTCTTAAAAAGTAGAACAACAAATTCAATCACACCTTTTATCTTCCTCCCTAGAACAAAGTTATCAAAAGACCCCTCCTCTCAGCAGCCTGAGCAGCCAGACCAATTAGTCAGCATTAGCCCCATCATTAAGGGTCATAACCACATTCAGCTGCAGGTGCTGATGATGTGCCAGGCCCAGCTGATGCCAATCTCCTGTGGCCACCAGGGCAGGGGACAGCACAGCTGCTTCTTATCAGAGTCGAGGGAGACAGGGAGGATTTTTCTGCTGCGTGGTGGCTGTTCTGGACCTGGAAATCTAGAGAAACGAGTGTCAGGAGCTGAGGGATGGATGTTCCCAGGCTCTTTTTCTCTAAAGAAAACTTTTTTTCTTTCTAAAGAAGTAGAAGCGCAATTTCTTCACCAGGATGTTTCTGAGTACTTCAGGTTTTATTTGCTTGTCGTGAAATTCAAAGAGGGCATCCCGAAGAAGGTTTGAGCTCAGATAAAGGTAGGAAAATGCTGGGGTTTCTGTTTAAGACTGCATGAATTTCACTGCTTTTACTTGGAAATTGGAAATGCTTAAAGAAAGAGCAAAAAAAAGTTACATGGGTGAGTGCAACAGTGCTTGTCATTCTAAGTTAAAGAGGGTAGTTTGACTTGCCTCTAAACTTTGCGACGTCAAAAGCAAGCGCAAGAGAAGATGGTAAAGTAGGAAGGGCATGTTGTTAAATGGATAAAGAAAATTCATTATAAAGAAATATCAGGGAATAAATATTCTTTTGTAATTATTTTAACATATTTGTCCTTTAGGTGTTGACCCAAAAGGTGATTTAATAAAAAGGTGTTTCTTAATTCAGTATTTTCTACTAGCCTTGAAAATTAAAATTGGAACTAGAAATATCTGTTTCTATTTAGTGAGCTTCATTTTATTCAGTATAGCATATCTCACACTTTGAAGGCTGTGTAGTTTTATTAAAGATATTATTATATTTAGTGATGCTATACGCAGCTATAGGGTATAAACTGAAGGCAAGTTAAGGATTGATACTTTTTTAGTGCATATGTAACTGTAAAATTCCTTATTGCTTCCTCTTTTATTTCTCAATGTTAAAGGGAGTACTGTAAGTTCCAATGAGTTCTCAGGTTTTACTATAATTTATTGGTGCATCTGATTGTAAGGATTTTGCCTGGAAGCAAATTTATCTTGCCTTTATGTCCTGGTTTACTCAAGAATCACAGATATGAGGGTTTCTGAGAACAGACACTGGATCTTCTTTTTCATGTAATATTGTCATTATAAAAGTGTAAGTTATTATTAGGAGCTATAATAACTATGGGAATGTGTTCACAGAGCTTGAAAGTGTAGTCTCAAAAGGATGGGCCAGATATTTTCCTTCTGAAATATTTGCTGGAGCAATTCCTGATCCACCTACAAGATCAAATGGACACAATGGGCTATTTTACCCTTGGAGCCTTTTTCTTCTCTACAGCAATGTCACTGCTAATGATGCTGAGTGGGGCATTCCAAATAACTAGCTACTGGAAGTAAAAGCAATTGGTGAAGCTTCTTAGAAACATTTGTGGAAGCTTGGGTAGATGTAGAAATAAATCTTACAAAGAAAAAGCTGCCTTTCATTATTCATGTATTATCTATATTTGCAGTATATTAAATTATTGTGGTGTAGTAATTGCTGATTTGTGCCACATAGGTTAACTGGAAGAATGCATAACTGAAATGCAAAGATGGGTGATGCTCCTTGAGTAACAGTTTTGCTTCCTGGCTTTGGGGAAGCTATTTATATTTGGTCAGGAGACCTGAGATAGTCTTGGCCTTTGATGTTGCCAGGCTTGACAAGCCTTGGCATGAATTCATAAGTCACTTTTCTGATTCTTTAACTTGTTAACTGCTACTGTATTTCAAACAAGATGGCTAATATGTAATGAATGCTGCTGTTGTCACGGGCAATATTAGAACATTTACTGATGTTCAAATAATAATGGCTGTGTTTCAGTATTAGCAAATCATATTATAGCAAGTGGTTGAAAAAAACCTCTGTCCCTTTAAAATTTCCATGTAGTATTCCAGGGAATCAATTCTGTCGAGTCACTATTGGAAGGTTCGACCTGTGGGTTGAGTCTTTGTAAACAAACAGATATCTGAGGGAATGTTTTGTCCTGAGGACAAAACTTTTTGAAGCTCTATGATGTCCTAAAGATGCTGTTCTACGTTAGGCACTTTGGATATGCTTGGCAGTCTGGTGCTGTTGCATTCTTGCAGAAATAACCCTTGTGTGGTGCAGCAAGGTGTCAATGTGTTGGAAACCTCTTCTGGTTGCTGTACTGGTAGTGTCCATTGCCTGGGATCAAAAACAGCCTAAACGCTCCTTACCCTTCAGCTTTGCATCTGAGTTTCAGCAAAATGGGACTATTTCACTTTCTGAAACTGCCTTTCATTCTCAGCTCGTGCTGTTGCTGCTTTCCTCCTCAGTGGAGTTCTATGTAAGCTATGATGAGGTACCTTTGAAACAAGTTTGCATCCTGCTTTGTAAACATTTGTATATATTTATAAATTGGTTCTAACATTTCCTGTTATCTCTGACTGTTAGAGTAACTTTTGATTCCTTCTACTTCATCAATATACATTCACATAAATTCATGTGGCAGTTTAGAACCAATTAAAATTTATAAGCCACAAGTAGTGAGTGAAATTCTAAGGATTAATTTACTCACTGGAGTATTAATCTGTGTAATGCAGTAGGTCATCCTTCAGTAAACTTGGCTATGTGGAGATAGGGAGATAAATTTCCTTGCATGTTTTACTGTAAATGCTGTAATTGGTCCCACTGGGCTGTTGATCTTGGCTGGTTACAGCCAGCAGCACCACAGCAGCCTTGGTGTGAACCTTGGGAAAAAGAACCAAACTGGCAACAAAGTTGTGTTGCCAAACAACAACAAAGTTGTGTGAATTTAAACACAAACATCTTGCTTTGCATTCCCTGTTCAGCCTTGGAGATCAGAGGAGAGAGAAAAAAAAAAAAAGGAATTTAAACCAATAAAAAAATTCCCTGAGGTGAATATCACGAAGCATAACCAATTTTCTCCACCTTCTCCAAACCTCTGCTTCCAAAAAAAAAAAAAAAAGGTTAAAAATGGATTGGAGAAGGGAAGCAGTGATTAGAAATGACATAATGCATTTGGCAGGAGTGTCTTCCTTCTTAAGGGCTGTGACTCAAGGTCCTCTTACACTTGGACAACCTAATTGATCAAGCCTAGCAAATCTGACTTTGTTTAATGGGTTTTTAACTATCATTTATTCAGCTAATGATCTTGCTGATAGGGATCAAGGGCAGAAAGTTATTGTGGCTCATGAAGGGACACAGGAATTTCTAGTTCCTGATCCAGTGTTTTCATTTAGATCCTGTCCTTTCTGTTTCAAGATGTGCTCACTTTCACCAACTTCTGCCTTCTGCCCATGTTATTAACTATGGGCTTGCAATAGTCATCCCACTGGAATTCACATTTGTTTATAAAAAGAGACCAAAATGCAGCTGCGGAAAAAGACTGGGAGTCTGGGAAGATAATTTTTAGTTTGGTTGGTGGGGTTTTTTTTTTTTGTTTTTATTTGTTTCCCCCCTCTTCCTGGAAAAACTCAGGGTAAGTTAATAAATATGCTGTAGGAATTTGCATCTTGGGAACTGTGGTAGTTTTCTGTAGGCCTTCCCTAGAAACCGGGATACAAAACCAAGGAAGTATCCAAGGAAAACCAAAGAAAACCAAGGAATTAGTAAAGGAATATATATAAGATATCTATAAATATATATATATATTCCTTTACTAATTTTGCCTTTTACTAGTTTTTTTTTCTTTTGTCGGGAGTGGGGTGGGGAGAGCTAGCCAGCACAGGAACAGAGATTTCAGAATTAGGAACTGTAGTAAGTGTTTCTCTCATAAAGGAGGTTAACCCTGATGTTCAGGTGTCTCTTTTCACTGATGTTGCTGGTTGTGGTTTGGAAAGCCAGCATCCTTGTTATCTGCTGTTACTGGATTTCTCTGCCATATTCTGAGAGGGATGATGCTGAAAGGGCAGAACCTGCTGAACTGCCTTTATCTGGATGACATGTGAATTCATAAGACATAAGTGGGTGACTTTTAGTCCATTAGAAAAATGAATTATTATGGTTTTTGTTCTTGTTGTATTGGCAAGTCACAGGACTGTATTTGTCTGCCTGCTTAAGTCACTTTTGTAAGCTGTCAGTATGGTGTGCTGTTCTACTGCTCAGTCTTTAGAGCAGGTTACACAAGGAAATAAATATAAATATCTTGCAATCATAAGGATTTGTCATATTTGGGTGCCAAGTGACTGCCCAGTCTTCATCTCTGTGTATATATACGAAAACAAAATATAAAATTCCCGTAGTCATAATTCTTGGGTTTATTACTGTCTTGGCAATATTAAAGAGGAGCTAACTCATTTCTTTGGAACAACCTTAATGAGACGACAATTTCGATGTTAAACATTTTTAACTCCCTCCTACATGATTTGTTAACATCAATATTTAATTTATTGGAGTCAGAAGATTAATGCTAGTGTTTATTTCTAAAAAAGGCCAAGATGCTTCAAGACAGCCTTTAGCTTTGCTGTACTGGAGAAAGAATTACTGAGGAAAATATTAGTGCTGCAACCATACAAACATTCCTTTCCTTCCTCTTGCCTCTCCTGAAATTTTTCCATTCTCTCATTGCTTATTCCTAAAAATAAGCCATAGGCTTCTAATAGAGACACTGATTAAATATGCTGCTTGGTAATTTATGCAAAAGTGAATCCCAACAGGAATCAGGGACTCTGAAAATCTGTTGTGAAATAATTATCCTGAATGACATTGTAGAAATGGTCCATGAAGATGTTGTCAATAATGCATTACATAAAATTTGTTTGAAATAAACCTTGAAAATTACATGATATTCATAAGAACCTGAAAGAATTATCAGTAAACAAATTTAATCAGCCTGATGTTATGCATACCACTCAACCTCTTATTATCTGATCATCGAGGTTTTAGAATACTATGGGGAATCAAATGACAATTAGTACTGAGATAGAGCTGTAGCAGCTCCTGTGGTGGTTGCAGGACTACCTTATTTTCTTAATTTTTGCTCATCTTTCTTAATTTGCATTTATTTCTTGTTACCACAGCCTCCAGTGATACCTGCCAGTAGCGTCCTGGCTGTTGTTGCAACCTTTCCCCTAACAAGAATGAACCCACTTGACAATGAAATTCTAATTTTCCCCATGTAAGTGTTGATACCAATGTCTAGACGCTTCTGGCTGTGCTATCCCAACTGCATTGTGATAATGGAACTCAAATTAGAAAGTCCAACACGGAATAAGCAACACACTACGTGATGTACAGATTTATTGATGCTTCTTGCAGTGAGAGGCAGGGCCGTGGTCACCTCTGTTGCAAGGAAGTTCAGAAGGGGCAATGTCTACTTCTGCTTCACTGATGCCAGTAGAAATTTTACCACTGGCTTCATGAGAAGAAATAGGATTAGAATTTCAGTCATCTGAACTCTGTTATTTCAAGCTTCTGCTTACACCTAGTAACTTTAATTTTCTCTAATGAGAAAATTTTCTATAAGACAAAAAAACAAAAAATATGCAAGAAGACTTGAGGGATTCAAAACTTCCTGTCACTAAATGGGAAAACAGTGCACAATTCATTAGTAGTCTTTGAGGTCATTGGTTGGACATGTGCTGGCATTTGGGACTTTGACTCAGTATCCACTTGTGGTTTTACGAGTGTATGGCTTGAAGGAATGCTCTGTTCTTGAATGAGCTTGGATGAAATTCCCTGATACTGGAAGTATGCAGTGATGGACCTGTTCAGGATGGTGTTTGACTTAATCCACTAGGTTGGAATATTCAAGAATGCTGCTGAGGAAAGCAGCATCCTTCCACAGAACAAGTTACAGGAGAAATTATTCCTTCAGGTTGCTTTATGTCAAGCTGGCAGAAATGCAGCCAGATGCACTTTTAAAAGAGCTTGAAGGGGAGGGATGGATGAAGCAGCTATTATAGATATAAATACTTTCTGGCTTTACCCAAAGACTGCCTAATCTGCAGGCAGTCCCAATAGAAATGACTTCTGCAACTCTAAGTCATAGATGTGTGATTTCTGAAATAAAAAGAGCAAGTACTTCAGTGTTGATGTCAGCAAGATGTGTTCTAATTATTTTTGGGGAGTCTTGACACATTTTCCCTTGTCGTTAAGATCACCACAAAGTTTACAGACTGCCTTGTATAACAAGTTATTAAGTTATTACCTTGTATTACAGAAAGAGTAATATGATATTGTCAAATATTTTTCTTGATGGTAGAGTTGTGAAGGAACTTAACATGGAGAGGAAAGAAATACCTTTATCTGCAGTGCTTAGCTGTATTGAAGCAGAATCATTTATGTTAAATGGGGCACCTGTCCATAGCACATATCACTGTGTACCAGTCTGGATGAATATTGATTAAAACAGTATCTGCTTCATGAAGTCTTTTTTTCAGATCCTTTATTCAGTTCTTGTCTTTTAATTTTTCAAGTTCAGTGGTTCTACCTTTGCATCACCTTAGTTGAGCCAAGGAAACTTAATGAAAATTCAATACTCAAGCAGAGTATCTATTTTCTGGTCCTTAGAACAGTGAAAAAAAAATTAATAGCATTTTATTAATTTTAAAAAATACATTACTTTAGGCTTGAAATGAATTAAATTGTGAGACAGAAGATAACATTTATTATCAAGAGTGTCTTAACTCCTTTCTCTGAGCAAAGATGACAGAGCTGCTACCAGGAGGAGATGTGATTTAAGCCTACTAAGCTGTAGCTATTTAAAGTGTTGTCTTTGCTTAACAAAGTCAGATTAATATTAACAGACAGTATTTAGTGTAGCCTCGTTATAGGTCTTACTAATGAAACCTTTATGTTAGTAAGAAGGGAGGACAGGATGGGATTGCAAGCATATAGGACTAGTGTGTTAATGCACTTATGTCTGTCATCAGAATAACTTGCTGGGTTTTCAGGGATTCTTTTGTATCTTATTAGTATGGAGAAGGGAGCTAAAATGCATTTAGAATCAAGAAAGCTCCATGTCACCTTAGCTGGGTTAAAACAACTTTGAAGAAGGCAAAAAATTGTGTTTTGGATTGAGGCTTTAATTTTACAGGAATCTGAATTAAAATGAAGCAGCAAAGGAGTGTTGGGTTGTTTTGATTCCAAACTGAGTGAGCTGCATGCCTGGAGACCAAGGATGTTTGTATCTCTTAGCTTTTGCTGAGAACTGGAGTTCATGGTTGCTGGTATGCTTGCAGTAAGAAGTTGCGTGGAACTTGCCTTCAATCCATGTGTGGACTGTGCTTTGAAAGGTTATATGGGGAGGAAGTCTCTGACTCCCTTTATTAAGGTGCTTTATTGGTCAGCTCTTGTTCAACGATGATTTGGGTTCATAGATCAGTACCTATGCAGATGATAAGGGCCAAGTCTTTCAAGTAATTATATGATTTTAAATTTTTCTCCTCCTCCTGATGGAACTGAAGTGCTGCCTACAGAAGTAATGTGAAATCAGGTGCTCCTGTTTTGACATTATTTTGTTTTTGTGGTATGCTGCTGAAGTCTGAAATGGTACCTTGCTTAGGAAAGTAACTATGCTAAACCACCTAAATTAACTGTGCTCTCTCATATATGCTAAAGCTTTGCTTGTTTGTTTTTTAAAATCTTGACAGTGAGGAGGTAGATGAGTTCTCTCACTTTTCCCCCAAGAACTGGACAAACTGTGATGATCCCAAGTGTGATCAGGGAAAGGCCTTTTAATGAAGCCATTCTCTGTAAAGTGCTCAAAACTGAAACCCCCATTAAGGTGCTCTTCAGAAATATCTTGTCCTGTGATTAACTTTTGATTTGTCTAGTCTTGTTAGAAAACACAAGTCTTAGACTAGGTATCCGAAATTCTCTCTCCATGACAGTACTTTGCTTGTCAGTGACCCTTCCTGTTGCCTTACTAGCTTAGTGAAGTTATGTAGGACTTGGCAGCTCTGGTGCAAGGGTGAATGAGCAGAACTTACCATCAAGGTCATGGTTCACTATTTCATGTCACCTGAGAACATGACATTCTATTGCAATGCATGTTAAACATACTTGGAATGTTCAGTTCTGAGGTGGGAGGGGTGTGGAAATACTGTGTTGAGCAGAACAGTGTCATCTGGTCATTTTAAAAATTAAACTGATTTCCTGATTGATTTTTTTTTTTCCTTCCCCTACCACGTGTTAGCAGTGCCACCTTCATGCAATTTTATCTATGCTTCCTACGTAAGCATTTTGCCATGCACCAAATGAGCAGAAGAATTTCAGATAGTGACAGGTATTCAGGTGTTTTATTAGTCAGTTGTTCTGGACTTGACTAAGCCCTTTTGTCTCCCAGTCTTTGATGTCACTGTCAGTTGACCTTCCTGCTCTGTTACCTTCTATCTGGCATCCTGATGCTTCCTCCCTCCTTAAAACTGTCATTAGTCTTTCCTGTAATTTTCTCTGACCTTCCCTTTGGGAATTAACTGAATCCAGCAATATGTCTTCTGAGTGAATGTGTTAGTTTTTCAAGGTTTATCTGTCACTACCTTCAGTATCATTGACGTCCAAGGCCTTTGGTCATCTGATGTTCTGGCCATCACATTGCAAGCCTGGGGTAGGATGGATGAGTGAATCTGCTTTTTCAAAAGTCAAACGTTCAGGCTGAGAGGTAGTGCCATCTCTTGGGGATATTATTAGTTATGCAGATTTACTTTCTGCTTATCTAGATTTGTGTTTGTCCACGTGTGCTTGTTCTTGTTTTAAGCTTATAATATATAAAATTAGGACTGGTTTACATCTTTAACGGACTTATACCCATCTTTCACTAAATGAACCTCTGTGCATTCACTATAACATAGCCAGGGAAAACATTGTCCTTTTCACAGTGTACTTGAGACACCAAAGTAATTAATATTGAGGCAATCATAGTTGATCCACTCCAGAAAAGCTGTGATGATCAAACTTATTGATGGAGGCCTAAACCATTCAGTAAATTTTTACTAGAAACCTCTGAACAGAAGGGCAAACCAAAATATAGCAAATTTGTAGGAAAACTAGCCATGATTACGCAACCACTTGTACAGGACCCTGTAATATTTCCCCAGCAATTGTACATTCTTGTTTACTCTGTTCCCTGACCCAAATGGCTGGAGTAATGGTATTCTGTCTGCCATGAAATAACTACTGCTGTGAGGTGACCACATCTGAGCAGAGGGTGAAAATGGGGTTTCAGTGTATACAAACTGAATATTTGCAGTAAATGTGTATGTCTGAATGCCACACTACATAGACACATTTAGGTAACAAACATAAATATATGTTGGCTTGCACACACATGGAGCATAATCCTGTAAGCACTTAATAACACTTCAGTTTTTCTGTGATGTCTATGTACCTAAAATCTCATGGCAGTGGTAAACCTTCTTTAATGAAAGCTTCCAGCATCTGAGTTCTGAGGAAATGCTCAATGCTTTTGCTGGATGACTGTGCTGAAGAAGGGAAGTTAATGCAGCCAGTGGTAATATGCTCAACACTTGGCTACTGTCTCCATCTTTGGAACAAGGTTGTTACCTTTCACTATATCTCCAGCTAAAAACAGCCCCAGGTGGGAAAAGCATCAGCATCACATTTCCTCCCTTTGAGTTTATCATGATTGCTGTCTGATACCTTGGAAGCAGATGCCATGACTGCTGATGTCATCTGAACTTGTAGACTGCAGGCAGAATTAGTACAGCAGAGCTGGTTTGCTTTGCTTGTGGCTCCCTTGGTCTTTTGTGAAAATGGAGCACATTGTGCCTGTTGTGCCACTTCACCTTTTAAGAAGAGATGGCTAAAACACAAGTGCTATAACTGAATACACAAGTGTCAAGCATTTGCCTACTGGCACTGGAAGTAATTGTGAGCTTTGGGGCTGAGAGCTGTCTTCTCAGTCAAAATTGAACTGCTGTCTATGGATTGATAGTCCTGTGAAAGAATGGACAGTGTGTTTTCCTTTGTAGAACAGAAATTTCCTACTGGACTCGAGTGTCACTTCAGGAAAATATGATAGTATTGGATGTGGCAATATCATGGTATTGTTTTACTGGCAGTTAGATTCTGGACTGGGAGGGATGTATGCAGCTTCAGTTATGGGGCTTGTTTTAATGCCATCTGTCAAAACTTTGCTCTTTATGCTACAAAAAGTGTACCTTTGGAGAAAAAAAAAAAGGGAATAAAAGGAGGGGAAGTAAAGCATGCCAAACTGTGCTCGTGGTTTTAACACATGCTGTCATTTGTGCAGCTTGCACTACAAACATTTGCACTTGCAAAACACAGAGGCTGCAATGCTTCCTGGTTCTTGTGATACTGTGGGAATAAGCTGTTTAAGCTGTTTTAAGTTCCTTCTAATCTAAGAGCTCTCATGAAACCTGGTAAAAATGTGTCCATAATTCCTCTGAATTATACGCTTTTGTAAATAATGTCTTGTAAATCATAGCATCATTCAGATTGGAGAAGACACTTAAAATCAAGCCCAACTCTCAATGTGAGTTAACGCCACTAAACTGTGTCCAAAGTGTCACATCTACATATTTTCTAAACGCTTCCAGGGATGGTGGTTTTTCCACTTCCCCGGAAAGCCTGTTCCAGTGCTTGATAACCCTTTTGGTGAAGAAATGTTCCCTAATATCCAATCTAAACCACCCTTGATGCATCCTGAGCCATTTCCTCTTGTCCTGTCACTTGTTGAATGAATGAAATAAAGCAAATAAGGGATTTTTCAGGTGATTGTGGCAATTCTTGCAGGGGTTTGGCTGGTTACCAGGCCAGGTAATTGTATTGTGTTTCCTTATGATGACTTTATTATTTTCTGCTTGTTGTATTTAGTACAGGAGAAATTTGCTGTCCACTGAACTTCTGGTAATGATTTTTCTGCTAATGGGTAGTACTTGGTTTCCCATCCAGCTGTAGGACATTTGAGCTACTGCGTATACAAAAAATAATGGATAATTTGTTAAGATGAGACAAAACAGTTGGAAGCAGATGCAACAGCCAACAAGTTGTGCGCAGACACATAGCATGTCTTGCCTCTGATTTTGGGACCTGGTACTGAGCTGAAATCTCCAGGGACCTAAACTTAACTTGAACACTTCCTGTAAATAAGACTGTCTAAGTTGTATCTTATTACAGTGCAGTGAAAACAAAATTATTATCTCCTAAAAATTAGGGCACTCTGTGCTTGGAGGCGAAAGAAATACATTGGAGAAAAGCCCCTGTTGTAGTGATTAGAGATAGTGTCACTCTGATTCTGATCTGCAACTCAGTTCTTGGACTAATAGTTTCCAAATCCTCTTTGAAGCTTGTTTTTCTTCTACAGATGAAAAAGTTAGGACAGATTGTGCTCAGTCCCAAAAGCTGAGGGTCTGATATCTCATTGTGGAGCTGATGAAGTCTTTGTCCTTTCTATGTTGCTCTTAAAGGAGAGAAGAGAAATTTAATTGTGGACCTGGGAAAGAAAGACATGATGTAAGGAAAAAAAAAAATCACTAACTTATTCTGAGATGCATTGGCTTCAAGTATTTTAGAGTATGAGATTTACTGGTGTTTTTATTGCTTAGCTCACTGTGCTGTGTAAAAAATGTTCCTGTATATTGTGTGTATTATGTATTGAAATAGATAAGCACAAAGGAAGTCTGAATATGTTTATGTGAATTCATTTGAGCCCTTAGTAATATATTTTTAATTAAACTAAAGCCAGTCTGTATAACTGGTAGGTTTTGCAATGGTTTTCCCCAGGATGGTATCAGGATTGAGCAATTCTGCCAGTGAAGATGTACTCATGAAGATGCCAATATTTCCTGGAATTTCCATATTATTTAGCTTTTCCAGACTTTCTCTCTTCCTCAGTGTGGACTGTAACTTAGATTCCTTGAATGTACCATTGAGATGATACCTTTTTAAACCAAGGTGAATCAGGAGCAATTCTGAAGGCTTTAGTGAAAACAGTAGTTGGGTGGAAGAATAAAAAAAAAAAAAAAATAGAAATAACAAGTGTTGTCTTACTTCCAGAATAGCTTTTAAATGTGTTCTCTTTAAACATTGGCGTTCTTACTTTGACAATTTCCCACAATGCATCAAGTTCCTGACTAGGCAATTAGACTTCTGCTACAAGTTCTTGAAGATTTTTCCTGTTTTTCCCACTAGGTATAAAAAGTAATTTTTTTTTACCTTCAGAATTGCTTAGCAGCACTTGCTTTGGCAAGGTTTTGTTTTTGTTTTGGTATTTTTGCTTGTTTGGTTTCCTTTTTTTGTTTGTTTTTTTTCCCTTTGATCAAAAAAGCTGCAGGTTTGAACTTCTCAGGTAGCCACAAACTTTTTGATTCTAACGTTTTAAAATCAGAGTACAAAAATAATGTACATTTTAGAAGCTGAAATGTAAGCTGAAATACTGAACCACAATGTTGTAAAAATTAGTCTTGGGGGAGTCTTTGATCTTGATCTTAATTGATGGTTTTGAAATGTGGGATCTTCCAATCAAACCTGACAGTGCACCTGTGGCTCACTTACCAAATAAGAACCTTTTCACTAAAATGTGCTGTTGCTGGTGTGTTGGTGGCAACATTTCTTAGTAGAACTAGAATGAGAAAGTAACTGAGGAATGCTCCTTTTGTCCCTGCTCCTTGACCATACCTCCCTTGGCTACAGCTGTGCTTGGAGGTTCAAGCCCTGCTCTTTCTTTTACTCAAATTATTAGAAGTTAGAGGAAGGTTCTTTTTTTGTCAACCCAAATTGTGCTACATAATTCTATAGCCTTTGTCAAAGAAAAGCTGGAAGAGTGTAGTCTAGTGACCAAGATCTTGTCTGGCATATGGAGGACCATGAATTCAGCTCCAGAATTGGTGTATATACTGCATCTTCATGGAAAACCAGTTGCTGGTCTGCTCGTTATCCACAGCTGGTTCTGTCTGTCCCTGTTTCTCTTCGTATAAACACTGCAGAAGGTCCTGGAGTTGATCAGAGAGTGAAGAAACCAAGTGAAAAAGATCAAGGACTTTTAGTAAAACAGTTTTCCCAGCTAGCCCTTCTGGCAGCACTGGGGTTTCCTGGTTTAGAACCATGATGGACTTGCTGTTCCTATCACTGCTGATAAATACATTGTTCCCAAGAACCAATGACTTGCAGTCTTTTAAGGTCATTACACATTCCAGTGAGTTTTCAGAGGTAATTTAGGTAAGGCATATAAATTCTACTAAGTCATTAATATATTTGCATTTGACTGTCAAGTTTCTACCCAAACTTCTCCTGTGAAGGTTATACTGCTTACTTAGAAGTTAAGAATGGTCCTCCTGTGTCTGCTGTGAAATGACTCAGTGAGAGCTCAGGTAGTGCTTAGATTTAAATAAAATGGGGGAAGGTGCCAAAATGTTGCAGTGGTGCAGAACAAGTGAACTTGATCTCCCCTCTTTTGCCACTGCTCTGCCCCCCAGTAGCTGAGGGGAGTGGAGGCTGTAGTTGAGCTGCCAAACTAATAATCCACACGTCCAGGGCAAATCTCACATTAGTCTGTGGTCCTCCAGCAGTGCTAAAAAGCCCTACAATCAGTTGCAGACCAAGTGTCTCCTGAATCCGAGGCACACTGAAGTGGGGCTTAATGTTGACTTTGCCCATAGTTGTCTCTCCTGGAGAATCATTTTTACCCCTCAAATAGTGGAAAGCCAATCAGTTTTTCTGTGAGATGCAGAGGGTTTTGCCATTTGCTATAGCAAAGTGTGATGGTAAAACCTGGGGGAGGGTATTAAGATAAAGAAATGAAAAGCTCCAAGTAGCTCTTGACAGATGGTGCTTGAAAATGAGTATCTCTTTGGCACCATGAAAGCTCCCCGAGGGGTTCCTCATTCTCCAATTCTTTCCCTTTCTTTTTTCCCCCCTCTGTTTCCTCCCTGACACTTGCCTTCATTTGCTGCAATTCAAATGAAAGCACAAAAAAGGCATATTTGGTTTTAATATGTAAAGAGCAGCTCCTGGGTTTGAAGCAGCCATTTGATATGCAGGTTGAGTGGAGAGAGAGATGGAGAGGCTGGGGCTGCTGGCTGTCAGTTCCTGCCACAGCAGTGCCTGCCACGGCTTGGCTGCTCTCAAAGATTCATCGGGGGGGAAGTGGCTGCTTTGCAGACAAAAATAACAGATGGTGGTTGGTGTTTGCCTTACTCGGAGGGCTTTGCCACAATGCATGAGCTCCAAGAGAATTTGCATTACCGGGGGTGGCTGCTTTCTCTCTCTGTGTTCATGCATATTTGAACAGGGTGGGTTTTTTTGTTGTTGTTTCTGGGTTTTATAAACTTGTTAATGAGTTTAATGATGAACTTATAGATTTCCTGAGATGCTTACAGAATGTGTTGGTTTTGAAGTGAGTTTTAATTAAATTTTCCAGCACTCATCTACAATTTAGCGCTGTTCTGTTGCAAAACAAGCTTCTTGCCACAGGTGGCAGGGCACGGATGTGACTCAGAAAAAAGCTCTCCCTGTTGCCAGCCCAAATAAACATGGTTCATTTTGGAAAGATACTGATCACTTTATTTTTTTTCTTCATCAAACTAAATGCTGTATAGGCAAAATAAATGTCTCCTTCAGGTCAAGATTAAGTAGACCATCATAGAAAAAATAAGTTTTGAAATATCTTGTGTTTATATCTTATCCTTTTGGGAACAGGTTTTTTCAATAGTTTTAATGAAACTAACTGATTTTCATCACTGGAGAGAAGTTCTGTTACTGAAAAGTTGGCATTAAACTCCTCAGTCAGGTACCTCAAATGTATGTATGGTCAAGGAATGTGAACTTCAGCCTCTTTTTTTTTTTCTTAAATTTTAAATATTTTTGTTTCCAGTTAATCATGTCTCATTTGATATTCAGACTTCTTATATAATGAAGTAATTGTCAGCTGTCATTGACTGTGTCTCTGAAGAAGGCATTACAAAGAAACAAAGCTGTTGGTCTTCCCTGTGCCCTACTCTGCTCGCAGTTTTCGCTTGGGTATTTTCAGTTCCTTTCCTTGTAATAGAAGAGTTAGCACTGTAACTAATATCTTCAATTTCTTGCATTAAGACAACTTCTGCACACCAGGATGGTTTGTGCCTCTTGTTAGAGCACATACAGATCTTCCATTTGCTGGCAGTTAAATGAAGTCCACAAGTTGTATCCAGGAGATGAAGAAAATATCTATAAAGCCATTGTGTTTATTTGTCTTTTATTTTTTTTTTGTAAACAGGTTTGAAGAAAGTTTTTTGTTGACTTTGGTTCATTATATTTGCATTCTATCTGTATTGCCTTTGTGGTTCAGGGAAGTATTGCTCCTTCTGTATTGTGCAATTTGGCTTGCAGTGGTTTTGTTGCTGTTCCTGAAGCTTGTACCTGGTCACAGCTGCCTGATGTAAGCTGGTAATTGTAGCAGTATTTAATTGTCAGAGTTACCTGGCTGCTCTGCCTGTTGTATGTAAATCAGGTGGGATGTTGGTCCAGGCCGCATCAGAAAGGACTTTGTTTACAACACACAACACTGGGTGTTTGTTTACTATTGCTGGGTGTGCTTGATTCTTTAAGCTTTTTGAGACTGTTTCCTTCTCTTTTGGATACACAAAGAACTGTGCAGTGCCATCTGCTTCTTTTCATGTTGTGATACTACAGTGTTCACACTTGCTTCTCTGTTTTCAGAGCACTGATTTGCTCAGTAGGACATGGGATTACTCGTGGGTTGTTCCAGACTACTGCTGAAGTTGATGATTCTTTGTGGTGGTACTCAGGGACACCACAGGTTGGGCTTTGCCCTTTGCTTAGACCTTCCTGGGTGTGTCTGCATCTACAAAGAAACCAGAAGTCCTATAAGAAAATATGGCATGTGAAAATTGTAATGCTTGGGCTTAATTTTTTGTTAGGCTGTCTATGGATTTCAAGAGTTCATAAACCTACTGTGTCAAGAATATTTTAGATGAACTAATTTTGGATGTTTGGATGAAAGAAAGCTAACAAGAACATGGCTCTTGGATTCTCTGAAGTGGAAATTCTGGTATTGATAATTTCCTGATTCCTAGTTGATTAAACTTTTCTCCTCCTGTTAAAATATTTTCCTGGAGTCATTTTTGCCCCCCCATCACGATGTGCTGTGTGATAGGATTGCTGGAATGTGTGAAGCTTACCTGGCTCTCCTGCTGTAGGCAGGCTGTAGTCGTGAGGTTTGCATACCTCTAATCCTCTGAGAGGTGAATTACAGCTAGGAATGCTTCATTTTTGGAGCAAGAACAGGGTAATAAAACAGTTTTCCAGCCATTGAGCAGGTGTTTACTTGGACTTAATTAGTAGAATACCAGAGAGTCAGGCAGACATTCCTAAGGACCTTGGTGCCTGGATGCCATGGGATATGAAAGCAGAAAATAAAAATAGTGCAAGACTGATCTCCACAGTCTCCACTGGCAGCTGCAGAGAGCATCTAACATGCTCCTATGACACTGTTTTCGTTGCTGGTCTCAGTTTTAACTTGCTGTTTTCCTTTGGCTATGGAAACAAGAACTATCTGTAGGGTGCAGCTGCATAAATTTGCACTCTGCTAAAAGTGATTGTTTTCATTTCATACCAAATTTTAACTGCAACTTTAAACCAGGACTACTTAATCTCATTTAGTGTTTATCTGTTTATTTCTGAGGGTATCATAAAGCATTTGTGTTACAACAGGAGGCAGCACCTTGATTTGCTTTCTGCTAAGTTGAAAACAAGTTCCTTTTCAAGATCCATTTGTCCACCTCAACTGTGGGGAAAATATCTGGTCTGGGAAGTGTTCCATGAGATCTGTGCCATAGTGTGTTACTTTCCTTCTGGGAATAGGTTTTTTTTCAATAGTTTTTTTTTTAGTAATTTTTTGGAGTTGATATGTGAGTGTGCAGGCAGTGTGGAGCGTTTCTACTTGTAATCTGCTGAGGGTACTCTATTGCAGGAGCAACGATGGCAATTAAACCACAGACCTGGTGTGGTGTTTGATTCCAGAAGGAGTCTCTGTGAGGCTCAAATACCATGTGTGTTTGGTCAACTTGTGCACTCTGTGCCTGCAGCAGAGGTGGATGTGGTCACCTCTGGCACATGTTTCATCCCGAGGTGGGGTGTGCCAAGGCAGTGGTTCTGCTCAGCTCATTTCATGTCTAAAGAATATTGAGCAGTGGTTGGTGATAGACCCCTAAACTGAGAACTTCAATTGGTTGCTACCAAACAACAGTAATAAGGCTCTCCAGTCTGTTAGTCTGTGGGTCCTGACTCCTATCTCCTGTCTGCTTTTAGGATTGTTCACCTGGGTCTGGGAATCATTCAGGGAAAGTTGTATGAGGGAGTCCAAGACAGAATATTGCAGGTTTTTGGTATGATGGATGTTTTTTGCCTCTTGAATGGCCAGTATGGTCTCAACTGGCCACCTTACTTGCTTCCTTCATGGCACATGGTAAGGAGGTGGCTGCTTTGATACCCAGCTGGTGGTTGGCTGGCTTGAATTTAGGTGTGAATTGTGTTGATGTAGTGGCTATTCAAGCAGAACTGAAATTGTATGTAATTGGCTCAGATGCTTCAGTATAGCTGGGTGACTCTCAAATGAATTTTGCTACATGAACTGTGCAATCAAGCCATACTACAGAGTTATGAGATGGGTATTCTGTGTACAGATATTTGGTAAATGAAAGTTATTACTGTAATTTTGAACTCAGTAGACCTTTTCATGCTAGAAGGAGAAACGGGCTGGGTCTGTGGTGGCTGCTGTGATGAAGGCCAAGATAATTTATCAGCAGAAGTCTTTGGGCTTTAGATATGCAGAAGCATGGCCAACAGGTAAAACATATCCTATTATGTTAGTCAAGCTTTTTGACTCCATACCCAAATTAGATGACAACACAAAATAACATAGTTGGAGGTTTGTTTGCCCTGTGATGAAATGATACTTGAGATTTTCTCAGTAATCCTGCTCTAAACCCTACTTCTGGCTCAGTGTGATGGCCAAATGTAAAAACATGATTAATAGTCAAACTGATGCTTTGTAGCATTGGTGAGTGGCTGGTGAGTGTTGTATGTGAGTAGAGATTTCAATTCAGTTACCCCTTATTGCAGACACCATTACAAGTCAAATATGTATGCAAAATTAAACATGTTTTTCTAAACCACTAGACTTGGCTAAAAGGAAACATACAAGGGAGATAGCTTAAATGTTACAGCAAGAATTTACTTGGGAAATACTTGTTTGATTTTTAAATGACTTTGTTGAAACATCCTAAATACTTATGTTGAGGGGGAAAAAAAATATTTACTGACATCCTGAATCCCAGAGAAATTCCACTAATTTTGAGTGTCAGTATTCATTTGATCCAAATAGTAAGACATGAAAAAATAAACCCACCATAGGAAAGACTAGTTCAGGCCTCTTTCTTTTTTCACAACCTGAGATCCCTTCATTCCACATCAGAAAAGAAACATGGATATGGTTTAGAAATCAGATACCTGGGGTTTGTGCCTCTCTTCAAGGCCAACTTTTTTTTTTTTTTGAGACTTTTCAAGGAAATGCCTGGGATTTAGGTACTTTGATTTTGTCCCTAAAATACTGATTTCATTTTGTATTATTATTATTCTACAGCTAGAAGATATACTAAAACCGTCTACATGTGGATGATTCTTCTTCATGCATTTCATCACCTTATCAAAGCAGTGTTGGTTGTCTTAGTGTTGGAATGATTGTAGAGTGTTCTTGACCCTGAACTGAGAGAGTATATAGTGTTTTTTGGTGTAATTTGGCTATTTATGGTGTGGTCAGGAGGCTAGTGCTTGAAGTACTCCAAGAGTCCTACTGGTTTATTTTTTTTAAATTTTCTTACCCTATGTAGAAAACAAACAACTGAAAACAAAACCATCCTGCCCTCCTTTACCACTCCCAAATAAACCAACTCAAAACCCCAAAATGCTCAACCAAAGAGCAAAACCAAAGCAAAAAAGCCCCATGAAAACAAGAGTCCTACCTGTGAAGACAGTTATGACACACGCAGCTAACGTTGCCCTGAGTGATGCGTGCTCCTCCGAGTCCCCAGAGTTTGTCATTGCAGCACTGATGTGGCAGAACCATGTTTTGTCCCACTGTGCTCTCTTTAGGGACCCATGTTTGACTAAAACTTTACTATTTTAAAAAATGAGAGGGTTTTTTTTTTTTAATTGACAAGCCAGTTTGAAGAGTGTGATCTGTGATTGCTGTGAGATTGCTCCTTGTGTAATTGCTAACTGAGAGTCCAAGCCTTAGTCCAGAACATCCTGGAATGTACTTGTGTGGTAGATAGAGCACCTCTTGCCAAAGGAACTTGTTCTCAAAGATGTGACACTGAAAGGGTTTTGGTGATTAAACCTGCTGGCCGTAACCACTATTTAGTAAGCTGGGAGGAACTGGAGGTTTTGCTGATGACTCAGCATATTTTTTTCCCTGCTCTGCAGCTTCTCTGCTCTGCAAGTTTGGTCTGCCTTTTCCTGGTTGGTGTCTCATCCTTTTGCATAATCTCAGGAACTACCATATGTGTTTGATCTGTCTGAAATCAGTAAACTTGAAATCTTTGGTTCATGGCAGATGATTCAGATGTTTCAAATGAATGAGAAGCCCTCCAAAAGGCAGAGGGGATGGAGCTTCCCTGGCAGTAGAACAAACTATTGTGATAATGCTCTGAAGGAATGTTGTTCTGTATGTCAGCAAAGTTTGTCTCTAGATAGTCTGGGTTTGACAGAACCATGGGTGGTTCAAATCATGGACCTTTTCCAGGAATAGTTAAGATGCTGAAATAACCCTGGACAAAAAATGATCTGTTGTTTTATGATAAATTTTCATGTTGTATTGAAGATGTGCTGTAAAGTATCAGGTAATAACAGTGAGAAACAGGGATTTTTCCTGTTGGAGAGGGTTAGCAGCTTCAACATGTAAATTGCCCCTTTAGAGGGTGTAGAAGATAAGACCAGGTTGAAAGTTACGATCAAAGCACATGCAAAAGTAGTTACAATACAAATATCTGAGCTAGTAGCTCTGCATATTGACTTGGAGTAGTCCTGAAAGAGATCCGAGTCCCTCAATATAATGTAAATATGAGAAGAAACTTACACAGTCTATGAACCAAGACATGATTGTACTGGGAAGAAGGGGGAAAACTTGAGAATGAGCCACAGCAGACAGGTTTACTTGTGCTCAGGTTTGCCTTTAGCTGACTGCACAATCCGCCTTGTTAGTCTTTCGAGAATGTTTGAATTCCTGCTGCAAGCTGGGTGGTTGAGACAGGTCATTTTTCCAGCTTTGTTATTGACAAAGCAAATCCAGTTCATGGCAAAACTAACCCTACTCCTGCTCCCTCACTGCATCAGATCTTATGTAAAATATTATTTAATCCATTTAATTTTAATAAATATAGAAGTATGTGTATTTTATAAAAATCAACAGTCTTTATAGCATGTTAAAAAAAAGTTGGTTTTCTATTTCCCTGAATTGTTCATGCATCAATTTAAAGAAAGAATGGAATGCAAATATATTTGTCACAATGGGGTCACAAGGAGTTGATTGTGTTTAGTTGACCTTTATAGATAAAGCAAAGAGGTGTTTAATTCTTTCTACTTTGTCCAAGTGCTGAAGTTAACAGGCCAGAGGAGCAGAGAGCATGTGAATGGCTACAGAAAATGGAAACAAGTTGTTCTGTTTGCAGAACTTAAATCGGGCAAACCAAGTGTTTGGGAGTAGGAAAAGTGTTTGATCCCCCTGCATTTTTTCATTTTCCAGCTCTGTGATTTCTGTTTTTTGCGGACCTTGTGGGAGGTGGTTGTGTGGTAACAAACTGCTCTCGATTCAAGTACCTATGAACAGTATTCCTTAAGAGATTATTTTGAGACTGAATTTGACACAGTGTATTCTGAGAAGTTCACTCACTTATGACATGAATCAGTGGTGGTGACTAAGTTTGGCAGGAATAGAGTTAAAGGCTTTTGAGTTCCTCTCAAGACCACCAGATGTTTCCAGTGTGCTAACAAGGATGGGTGGATTGGCAGGTGGCTGATGCAGGAAGGCTAATGAGCTTCATTTGCAACTGGGGCTATGAACAGCAGGGGAGGAGTAGGAGAGATTGGGGTCTGAAAGAGTGATGGTGGGTTTTCTGGCTCAGAAAGGCTGCCCAAGATATTCTACAGTTGCCTGTTTTGTTCTATACAAATGGAACCTTTTCAGTATATATTTCATTTGTATGCCACTGGTGACCAATACTGTCAAGTTTTCTCCTAAGTTATGAACACTGGTGCCTGTAAACTAATTGCTTTGTCATCTCTGGACTGCAGTTCTTGCTGTCTAAGTAGTTTTGTGTAATTTTTTGCTGCCTGTGTTTGTTCTATGCACTCCATTAGCAGCTGAGAGAGTCCTCAGAGGGGCTGTGCCCTACACTGCCAATGACTCTTCTCAGTGGGGTGGACTACAGTCAAGTTTACCTTCTGAAGTTCCTCTGCTCTAACTGGGATGTCAGGATGGGTTAAACAGATGAATTTGGTCAGAGCACCAGAGCTGGTTGTGATGGTACCAAAGCTGATCAAAGGCATTGAATATAATAGCTCTGCTGAATCCCTAACTGTTCAAGACCTACTCATCATCTCCTCAAGAGTGGCAGATTTTAAACCCTTATTTTCAGAGGTTATTTTCTGGAGGAGAATCTAATTGTTTTTGATGTTTCCCACCCCTTGAAAAACATTGTGTAGATGCAGAAGCTTTGCTTGCAGATGTCAGAAAATTTCAGTCACGAGGGTCATAAGATGTGCTTCTCTGTCAAGCTGAAATATGAACAGAAGTGTCTGACATGAACAAAGCTGCACTGTCATCCTGGTTTCTAATACGGCTGGTGTAGTTGTGTTTGTTGAGAGTGCAAGAAATGCCGTTTTGAAAATTCTCTGAATCATCTAATGTGTAAGAGGAAGTACGTTTTGGAATGGACAAGAGTAGTCAAGAGGCAAAACTTCTCTTCCAACTTAGCCATACCTACTGTCCTTAGCCTCGTTCTGCTATATTGTGACAAAGTCAATTAGTTTTCTTCCTCTTTTAACCAATAATGTCAAACCACATCTATTCAAATGGTCTTTTAGTTACAAAGGAAGTGTATTTATTGAATTTTGGGTGTTTAGAAAACACAAAAGAATAAATAGTCATTGCTAAAAGATGAAGACAAACAGTAGTAAGTAAACCCAAGAAGAGGACTTGCCACAGCTTTGTCTGCAAAATGCTAGTAGTGTAATTATTTAATCTGTGTGTTGTACATTCCCTCTGACTAAAAACCTCCCTGTTGGTTCTATGTTCCTTTGTTTAAGGTATTTTGCAAGTTGGACAGATCTTGAGTGGCAGTGGGCCAGTGAGTGTGTAGTATTCGTAACTTCTTGCCCACTTTGGGATGTGTCAGCGACTTGTTCTTAGATTCTAATGGCCACTTAAGCTGTCTTCTGGGAAAAAGAATATAATTTAAATTGGGTTGTCCAATGGTTCCTCAGGTGCAGGTCTGGGGGTGAGAAGTCTTACAGCTGTTTGTGGTTACTGCTGAGATAGATTAGCCTTGGCAGGTTACTCTGAAGTCTCGTGCAATTTTTTTGGGTATTCTAGTCCAGTGACAGAGTTGGAGTGGGCAGTTATCTAGGCTAGGATTGGATATAGCTAACTGCTTCTGGGATGGAGCTTGCTGTGTGGTTCAGGTTGCTGACATGACTCAAAAAGATGGGAATTACCAACATGAAGCAAATCAAGAAGGCACGGTGACCCAGCTGGTTCGAGTGACCAGGCCCTCTGTGCTGCATGGTAAGAAATGAGTGAATAGAAAAATCAGCTCTATAGATGAGGTGGACAATGCTCAAGAAAACAGTCAGTTCCACATCTCCCGTGCCAAGTGCATTACTGAATAATTCAGTCCCTTCTACTGTACATTTCACTTCACATCCCTTGTAAAGGGATTTATTAGTTGGCACAATAATTGTACAGCTGTTCTCATCACAGCTTGGCCATAGGAATGGAATAAGATTTGCTTGGGAGCAGGAAGGAGATTTATAGGAGGCCAAAGCTGCCCTGTGCTCATCTCTTGTAAGCTCGGTGATAGATCCTTGGAGCTAGTCTAGCCTAGAGCTGAGAAAGGAGAAAGTTAACTGTGGTTTGTCAAATCAGCACCTCACATGGCATTATTTCTTAATGTGTGTTACTCAGGCCGTGCATTCTTGTAATAGGAAGTCTTTTTGAATGCAAATAACTTGGTGTCCCCAGGACTTTTTCATGGTAACGAAAAACCTCCCCAACTCTTTCTGTAATCTTCAGTTTTTGCAGTAAATTTGGGCTGAAGAGTTTGAGAAGCTAGGTGCCTGAATGCAAAAGAATCTTTTGAAGCACACCTGACAACTTAGTGGACTCCAGCTTTGGGAAAGGTACAGTAACTCCCATAATTGAAAATTTCCTCATGCAGAAACTCTAAAGACTTATAAAAGGGAGTTGAGGCAGCACCTGAAATGTCTCTAAGAACTTAAGAGGTAGAGAGCATGGGGAAAAGGAAACAGGATTTCTTCAGAAGTAGATGGAAAACGGCAGAGAACTGGGGAGGAGGGTTATTGTGGTCAGCTGGACTCCTTCCAGGCAGGATCAGAATAGTGCCCCTTACGTAGGAAAGCACTTGAAGTGTCATTATATTTAATTGCTGCTGGCTGCAGAGGAGAGCAGAGGTAACCTGCTGGCTTTGAATGAGAGCACTCAGTTGAGGCACAGAAGCACAGAGCATCATCAGACCTGCTGAAAGAAACCTTTTTTGATGCCACTAAACTGAAACACAGCTTCTTAAATAGGAGCTCATGTGTTTTCCCAGTCTAGGGCATTTGGTGGTTTAGACTAATCTCTAAGCACACGCTTAATTATTCACTTCTGTGAGGGCCAAGCAGCACGATGAGCAGTCAAGAAGAAAGTGTGTTTGGGTAGTCAGAAGGATTAAGCAGTACCTTGGTGTCTGTTGTGACACCTTCACTTGGAAACTATTCTAGAAACAGACCTATTTCATCTAAGTAAGTATAGGCATCTGAAAGCTGAACCCAGAAAAATTTAGATGACATGAGAAACTTTCACTAGGTGAAGTTGATTAACTGTTGGATCCAAGTGTCAAGAGAATTGCAGAGTCTGTTTGCCTGAATTCCCTCAGGTAAAGCCTAGAAAGTATAATTTGATCAAGCAGGTTTCTGGCTTAAACACAAAGGCAACTGGTTAACATTTTTAAGTGCCAGCTCAAGCAGGAAATCATATTAGCCGGTAATGGCATTCTTTGGTTTTAAAATGTCTGATCATCAGGTAGAAAAAAGAACAGAACATTTTTCTCTGTCACTGAAAAATTACGATTCATTAGAATTTGATCTAGAGAATAAAACAATTTTTGCAGCTTTTCTTAGTTTTTTATTGTTAAGGAAAAACAATTTCTTTATGCAAGGACAGTCCTATTTAATGAAAACCTGATGTGCAAGTGTCTGTGTGCATGCATACTGTTTATTTTGAAAAGACATTTCCAGAAGTGATGTTGTAGCAGTGGGTTGTTGCATATCTGTTAGCTTAATATCGGGAAGAGAGGACTGAAACTCCTTAGAGAAAGGTGTATGATGTTTGTTTACCACCTACTGCTGTTCTTTTGAAACAGATCTGTGGGCAGAGTGTTCCCAAGGGATGTTTACAAAATAAGCCAGGAGTCTGTCAGCCACTCAGGCTTTTCTCTGTGTTCTGGTGAATAAGTTCAATTTCCTCTGCGTCTTCCTATCCATCTTGTAAAATAAAAAACAAGCTGAAATCCACGGCAATGCAGACAATTATCTGAGAACCTGGCAGCCCAAGTGTGCTGCTTTTATGAAGCAAATTGACCCTGGCAAAAATCTTCTCATGCTGGTCGACTCTGTTCCTGCTGGAATGCTGGGAGGCTCTGGCCTGCTTTCATCAGGCAATTCCTAGATAACATTTGCTCATTATTGCAGAGTCTTTCCTGAAGTCCTCAGTTTTGTGCAGAGTTGTGTAGAATGTTTCACCCTGCTGCCTTAGAGGGTTTTATTGACTGATTTTACAGAAGCATGCAATGAGTGAACTGCTTCTACTTATACATGATTGATTCCTTGCTGCTGCTTTCAGGGGCTTTGCTGTTGCTGCTTCAGGAACAGTCCCTGTTCTGAAGATGAAGGGTGGTAATGTCCACTGGAAGTCACACTGTTTCTTTAAAAGCAAATATCAAACAAGAATATAATATCTTGTGTGGTGCCAACTTTTCTGGCACTTCCTGCCTGATTGAAATAACATTAATATGAGCTTTTCAGCTTGAAAATATCTATCTGAAGATCGTTTTTAAACTCTGAGCTTGGTTACATGTAGGCTTTATAGTGGCTTTGGTATAATTTCAGTTTGTTAGTAAATTTCTACGTGAATATGGTAGCTTATTCAATTTAAAAGCTTCTCTTATTTGTCTCTGAACTTCTGAATTGCTCAGTTTCAAACATGGGTTGTCTGCCTTACTGCAACTTGTATTATTGAATGCTGACATCAAAGAATTGGTTTCCTTCACTGTAAATAAAATGGCAGTAGGTGCAACTATTTGCATGTAGTGTTCTCTTAGGAGAAGTAGATTTGAAGTCCCCATGCTGTATCCCAGTGATATTTTTCAACTTGTCAAGTATTTTCTGCATACTACCCTAGGCTTCAAGTGTTTTTTAAAAAAAAAAAACAAACAAAACGCAAAAAGTAATCACAAAAAAACAACAACAAAAAAAACCCCACACCAATCAAACCAACAATGAAATAAAAAGCCTCATAACAAAACCCTTTAACTAACAAAGATCTGAAAGGTTTTATCTAGACTAGAAACACCGAAACTTAGCTGAAGTGCAGTGAGTAAGTAGGGGACATAAACCCAGTGGAGAGCAATTATAGATATTTGATGTCTGCCAGTACATGGTTGTGTTCTAAAAAATCAACAAAATGCTCCAACCAACCAAACAAATGGAGTGAAATAAACCCAAAAGCCCCAAAGCAAACAAAAAACCCAGTACAAGAGAGCCACTGCCTGGCTCCACAGAAGTGTCCATAGAATGGTTTGGGTTGGAAGGGACCTCAAAGATGACTTAGTTTCTACTCCCTTGCCATGGGCACTGACACCTTTTACTTGCCAAAGTTGCTCAAAGCCCCCTCCTACCTGGCCTTGAGCCATTCCCAGGAAAGGGACATCCACAACTTTTCTGGGCAGCCTGTTTCAGTGGCTCACCACCTTCATAGTAGACAACTTCTTCCTAATACCTAATATAAACCTGGCTTTTTTTCAGTTTAAAGCCATTCCCCTTTGTCCTGTCATTGCATGCCCTGGTCAAAGGTCCTTCTCCAGCTTCTCTGTAGGCAATAGATTAAATTAATTTCCCTGAGATGGGTCTGTTTTGCCCGTGACAATAATTGATGCAAGTGATCAGTAAGTGATCTCCCTGTCCTCATCTCAACCAATAAACCTGTCACTGTGGGTTTTTTTTCTCCTCCTGTCTAGTTGAGGAGTGTGTGCCTGTTGATATTGATGCTCTGCAGTCTGTGCAGCCTCTTGGAAGTGGAAACTGGTTGAGGACCTTTATTAGTTTAACTGGAGTGGTGGAAGATCATCTGTGATTGGTTGTCTCTGACATAAGTTTAAAAAAAAAAAAAAGTCTTACTCTCCCTGTAAAGAAAGCTTTTTCCTTTTGGGGAGGAGCAGTTTGTCCAGCAGGCTTCTACAGAGTTAGCAAAGTCAAGAGATGTCAAATCTGTTTGCTGTAGAAGAGTGGTCATGGGTGATGTTCTCTGTGCTCATATGCTGGAGTGAGGCTGCATTTGAAGTAAGACAACATCAACCCTTTGTTTTCAGACCCTATTTAATATGTGGTGGTCCTCTGGCTAGTTGATGAAGGTTTGATGTGATACATCCCTTGATATTAGTGCCTGTCCTACAGTGTCTGTGTGTGGTGTTTTCCTCTGATTCATGTGTGCTTGTGAGCTGAAGGTTTTATAGTTTCAGTCAAAGTTTTGTTTGTGATAAACATCTGGCCCCTTAAAACTTAAAGTGTGTGTGTGGGGAGGTTATTCCTACAGAAATCTATTGTCCATCCTTAGCTTATGAGTATTTTTTTTCCTATACAGCTGCCATGCTGTGGTTCCTGTTAGAAGGCAGGTGAATCAAAAGTGTTAAACAGCAGCAATACTGACAGTTGCTGTGGCTGCTTTAGGAAACGTGTGTTCTCTTCATGCATTCAAACTGATGTGGTTATATATGTGTAGGGATTGCATCTCACTAGCTGAGAAGGAAAAGAACGTAGAGTAGGTGAAGATGAAAAATGTCAAGTATTGTAAATTATTTTATTAGTTTTCTCTCCTTTTTTGTTTCTGTCTTTTTTTTTTCAGATTTGACTCAAACTGCATGTTTGCCAGATTAAAGCAATGAAGATAAAATTCACGAAGGAATCATCTCTCAGGGTGAAAAAAGGGTCACTTGTTTATAAGTTTCCAGTGCATATGTTTAGACCCGAATCGTGTGAGAAAAATCTGGACGAAATAAAAGGAGGCTGCGGTTGGTTCATCACTCTTCCTTTGCTGCTCCTTCCTCCTCAGGGATGGGGAAAATGAGAACACTGCCTTTTCTTGTGCTTGTAGTTCTCCAGTAGCTGTAGTTAAGTGTAGCTTGACAAGACCTCAAGTTGCTCCTGCTTCAATTTATTTGTTCTACTGAGTGCATTGAAGATCTGTGTCATGTGAGGGTTGTCCTATGGAATGATCTGGCGCTAACACTTCTGTTGGAGTACCAGGACAATAAATAAAGAAACCCCCAAAGTATGTCAATTTAGGAATGAATATTTTCATGGCTCAACTGTTTCTTCTGTTACCTGCAAGTTACATACTGAAGTCTTTATGAAATTCCATAGGGAGACAGCTAAACAGGAAAAAAACCTGGAGATGTCTGCTGAACATAATACATGTATTGGATGAGTAAGCAGTTTAAGTGAATCTGAAAAACCTTTCCTTTAAAGTCAGTGCTTCCAGGCTATTAGGCATGTTGGGAAGGACGAGGACAAAGCGCCTGACTCGAAGTATGAAATAGTGCCATGGTACTGAAAAGGCAGCAACAACTTAGTGATTCAACTGTTTGTTCCCCCAACCCCTGATTCACAGCACTCTGTTTATTTGTTTACTGCTTTATTTATTTGTGTTGCACAGTGCCATTGCTCGGCTAGAGCCTGAGAGGGGGAATGCAGGTGGACTGCGTACCTGCAAGAGGAGCAAGGGGCCTGGAATGCTCTGTCTGGAGAACAGTATTTGTATTACAAAGGTTCCTGTATCTTGTGGCCGTGGTGTCCTTGTTCTTTGCATCCAGGCAGCAGCATGGATCTGTTCCCTGCAGCAGCAGCAGGCCAGCTGATGTGACTTGCATGATTATCAGAGAGCTGATTGCAGTCCCTGGATGGATGGAGGGTTGGATGTGAGCGGCATATCAATGCGTGTGTGCTGCTGCTGTGTGAGTCCTCAGTGCTGAGGACAGAAGATTGCTCAGTGCTGGGGAGAAGTTGCATGAGGACACCAGAACAGTGTTTTGTGGGATTGGGATCATTGCCAGGGTTTTGGACACTAATGTACTGCCAGCTTGACAAACATGTTTAGGCTGGGGAGAGCCAAGCGTGTAGAGAGCTTCGCTTCTGAAATTGCAGGAGTTCTCCTCTGCTGGGGAATTAATTTAGAATTGGAGACAAATCTGAGATTGCCAGGCTAAAATGATCAGTGTTGAATTCCAACATGTTACTTCATTATTTTTCCTTTTAAAACTTTTTAAGTTTCCTGGTAATGTAACTTCGTTAATGAGTTTTTGTGACAGTACTTTGACTCTTTACATGATGTTATAAATGGTTCAGTTATAGGGTCTTGATTTTCTGTTTACTGTTCCCAGATCTGTAATCTTACTGTTTTCTCTGGGAGAACTCCTAATTCATACTGGTTGCAGATTTTACCATGTGGTATTCAGAAAAATGCTTTTCCTAACTGAATGTGATAACCAAAATAAACATGTTTTGTGAACAATTCTGAAGGGTGAGTTGAAGAAAAATTCTGACATAATTTTTTTTTTCCCCTTGATGTTCTTTTTGGAAACAAAGGCAACTTAATAGCTAAAAAAGATTAAACATGTGCAAAAGAAAGGAGAATGCACTGTGGTCTTCGTATTCAGAGCAGGAGAAGCTTTTCAGATGTGTACAGCAGCAGAGGAATGCTTCAGACTCAGAACTGCAGCCCTCCTCACTGTAGTGGAGTGCTGAACGTACTCTATTGACCCTGGGGAGCAGTCAGGGAAGGAGATTTCTAACTTCTAAATTGGTCCCTCAAATACCTATTTAAATAAGAAATAGCTCACTGAGCACAGGGAGGGCAATCAAAACAACCTTGTAGTCGCAAACCACTTGAAAAATTTCTGAGCTGCTAAATTTGCATTGCAAAAACACCTTGTGTTTCTTGTATAGGCTGATCTAAGCAACTCTATTAGGTATTCAGAACATGGAACAGTTATCTAGTAGAAGGACATAAACATTTCTGTTTTGTTTTCCTGTCTTAGATTTCTGCAAATGATTGTAATGCATCTTTTGTAATTCTGATGGGAAAGTTTTTAATTTCTGTGTTCTGTGACAGAACCTTATTAGATCTGTAAGGATTGTATTGTTTGTGTGGATGGTGTTTGAGCAGAATGTCTTAGTCAAAAGTACACATGGGCATTCAGACACTTCATAGAACTTGCTCTTTACTCTGTTTTTACTTAGTAAATTGTGTTGACTCTCAACGCTTCTGTCTAGGCTGATGAGGCACTGTGTGAAAATAAATTAAAAAATAAACACCTGTCTTCAAATTCAATGAAAATATAACCCATTGAGGTCAAGTTTTCAAAATAAATGGTCCTAAGAGTAGGCATAGGCTTAACATTAGATATAAATTAAACTGGCAATCAGGGGCTAAGAAAGACAATTTAAGTCCCTGTAATTCAACTGTAAAGACACCTAAATTACATTAAAGCACCTGAGGCTGTCTTTATTTTTATTCACCTATTAGAGTAACAAATCAGCCTCACAAAGTTGAAAATTAATTCCTAGTTAAGTACAGTGGCAACACAACTATATTAATACTTGTTGATCTAGAAAAGCAATGTTGAAAAACAGATGTGTTGAAGGGGAAAATAGGAGAAATAAATTGAGGTATATAAAACTCTTTGAATAGTGAGAAACGACAGGGCTTGTCAGCAGCTTAGTAGAAGGAGGATTTAGTACCATCTTGGTGGCCTCCTGTAACTGTCTACAGGGCAAGTAAAGATGTGCTGGGCCTGCAGGAGATAGTTAGGAAAATGCTGAAAGAGCAGAAGGTACAAACCATGAAGTAGATAAAAATTTTCAACAGTGGGGTACAAACAGAGCATATGTCAAAGGCATGCTAAACTTAGTATAAGTAGGAGTAAGTTATAAATCTAAACAATATACCTTGGTACAAGAGACATGTTTAGATGTACATTAAGCAGGAATGACTTAGGGAAATCTTAAGTGGAGGTAGTGTGAGAGACTGTAATTATCTTAGAATTTTTAATGTTTCAGTCACTTATGAATAAACTAGTTTTTGACATTGGCAACTACTTTGTGAGAAATTA
Source organism: Formicarius rufipectus (assembly GCA_013399695.1). Lineage (NCBI taxonomy): Eukaryota > Metazoa > Chordata > Aves > Passeriformes > Formicariidae > Formicarius > Formicarius rufipectus. The sequence goes on from VXAU01003794.1 coordinate 312,867, forward strand.
ATTTCCTACTCGAGTCTCATAAGATATTTCTGATAGGCCTGAGCAGGTATTCACTCTGAACAGATGACCATATTCATCTTTTTTGTTTTGGTTTGGTGGTGGTGTTGTTGTTGTTTTGTTTCTGGTTTTTTGTTTTGTTTTCCTGGTTATGGGAAGGAGAAAATCCCTCTTGAGCACCTTGGTATTGCTGGCATATCTCCTAGATGGATTGTTATCAGCAGATGTTGCTGACAGCTGATGAAAAACCAACTGCAACTGATGGTTGTTTTGTTTTTTTTTTTGTCAGGGTATGTAAACTTTCTTCTTGACTTGCAAAGGGAGTTTCTTATGTGCAGTAAGAGTGAAGTTCTGATATGTAAGGAATTCAATATGTGCTGGATCAGTTTTAAATACACTTTGGAGGATGCTACACTAAAATACTACTAATAATAGCCAGCGTTATTTGCATGGTTTTTAACTGCATGTGGTTGTATGTTACCTGTGTTCTAGAAAAACAGCTACTGATTAATACGATTAAGTAAATTGATAACAAGTACTTTTCTATTCCTCACTGCTTCAACTGATGAAGTTGAAAACTTCAAGAAATCAAAGAGCAAGAGCAAGAATTCAGCATGTACCTGAAACATTTTCAGCTGCAAAGTAATTTTTCATGAGGCACATTTTGTCTGCTAGGAACAGGAGGGAGGAAGGAAGAACAGCAAACACAACATACAAAAGTATCTTTGTGTTCTCAGTACTGGCTGACATGAGAAGATTGTTAAAGAAAACTTAATCTTGTGCAATGGAAATGAAGCACATAAAAAAAGAGACCAAGGGTGAAACGGAAAGCAAGTGAAGTCAACTCTGTAGTATGGTTTGTACCTGCTAAAAATTAATCCTTTAACTTCAGCGTTAGGAACAGGAATAATCATCCTGTATGCTTGAAGAATTGCTACTAATGTGTGGTCTGTTTGCACTGGGAAAGCAAAGAATAAAAAAATCTGCATCCTCAGTTTCTCCTCTTCAGATCTGTGTGTTAGTTGGGATGCTCTTTGAAGGACAAGCAAAGTTAGAGTACAGCAAGCAAAGAGCACTAGAACTGGCTCCTCATAGGGATTACAGCAGTCCTCTGTCAGATGTCAAAGTGCAAATACTCAAACAGCTGTAGCTTGGTTAAGTTGTAGACACTTCTCTAGTGTCTTCATGGTGTTCCTAACATAATGCACAAAGATTGTTCGGTGACTTGCTGCTTTGCTCTTTCTTTGGCTGCAAGTCGGAGATGAGAAGGTCTGTGCTTAGTGTGAGAAAAGTTTCACATTTCTGGAGAGAAAAATAAAAGCTGTTTAAGTCTGTGGTTCATGTCACTTCCTTTTAGACAGTGTACTCAAGACAAGCTACTCTGGAGTGTAGTCTTGTGTTTTCCCTTGAATTTTGCAGGCTAAGTCTCTACAGCACTTACTTGATTTTTGGGAAAGCATTTTGTATTTATATGCATAATGTGTACATATATATATGTAGCATTCATGCCTGCCTTGCACTCTTAAGCATTGCTGACCTTGATAGCAAATTTCTGAGACAGATAAGCCTTCTGTTTTATAAAGAAATAGGCATGTTAGATTTGGCCATACCAGATTTTGGAAGGTCTTAATTTCTTTTGGACAGAAAAACGTTGTTGGGTGTGGCAGCTCTGGGGAAAGAAAAGCCAGGACACAGTTCTGGGGGTTGCATGAACTGGTTTATTAAGATGGTGGCACAATTTGTAGTGCCTTGAGGTGTGACACGTGGGCTGTGGTAGGATGTCTTTCCTTGTGGATAGTCTTTTATGAAAACAAGGTAAGGTTTTTGAAACAACCTCAATAATTTAGTCAATCAGTAGCTACATAATCTGATTTGGTTTCTTTCAAGTCTTTTGTGACCCAGTTTTCTTGCATAAAAATTCTAGCACTGCTGACAAGGCTCAGTTTTCTTATCTTGGCACAACTGTACCTTCTTGAAATTGCTCTTTTTAGCTCTACATGGTAATAACATGGTTACTTGTGTGATACATGTAGACAGAGCCAATGCAGAACAAAGTCTTCTGAATGCCATTCTCCTTTTGGTGTGCTGTGATTTTTGGATGCTTTGGCTGCAGCTTCTGGCCTTGCCTTGAATTCTGCATTTTAATTCCTCTCTGTCCCACAGTGGTCTTTAGTCAAGTCTCAAGAACAAACAGGATCCTGGAACAATTTGTTTCATATACTTACAACAAACTAGGTATGTCACTGCCTTTTCTTTCTTTTCTGTTTCTTGTTTTGCACCTGTGCTTCAGTGGTGCTGTGTTTTTCTAGTGTGTCATATCATTTTGGTTTAGTATTTTTTCCTGTTCTAGAGCTTATTCCACTGGGCCTTGTTTGCTCTCCTCAGTGAGGGCTCCAGCTGGATACTCTCTCATATTTCCTATATCTGTAAGTTAAGTTTTATAAATTATTTTCTTTAGGGAAGAGCAGCTGGCTGCTGTGTCTCAGAACATAAGTCTGACTGCTGAGCTTATTTTCACTGAATAAAAATATTAAAGTTGTCTGCAGCTGTCTCTGGACTGGGAGTTTAGCTCGTGCAGATGAACATTTAGTAGGAATCCCAGAGGGTAATACTGGTCTCTAATGAATACTTCAGATCAATAAGAACAATCACATAATGAATTTAAAATATTGCCTTCAGTATAGCAATATCTTAAGCTAGGACACTTCAAGCTGTGAATTAATACTCAAAATACAATTTGTTTTTCACATCTACTTGCCTTACTGTGCTCAAGGGCCAAACTACTAGTAGAAGTTCTCCTACATGGCCTGTCACCAGTGCTGGTGAAGCAGGTTTTTACATGATGTGCCTTCTCTTATAATTCAGGTTTCTTGGTGTGAAAGCAGATGCTGAAAACACACCACTGTGTGTCACTTGAAAACAGGATATCTAGATCTGATTCTGCCTTGTAACTGGCCAGTTAACAAAAACTGTCCTTTGAAAAGTCTTGGATCATTGGAGTTAGTTTTGGACAGAGAACTTTCTGATTTAAAACTTGATGCCATCAACTTTATTTATTTTTTATTTCTTAAAATGACAAATGGCAGAGGGTTAACTTGGACAAGAGCATTCCATGGCAAGTGGAGATAATGTCTCCAGGAGATATGAGCTAAAATAATGTGGTAGATGTGGAGTTGTGAATGCATGAAACTAAACAGACAATGAAGTGGGAGAAAAACTTCAGAAAATACTATGCAAGTCCTGAAATATAAAAACAGAAAAAAAAAAGCTTACAGTTATATTGAAAACTATTGTTGAAAGTGTGTGAATACATTCTAATAAGCTGAAGTAAATAACCTTAAACAGAGGACATAGAGGATGAAAGCAAATGCTGCTGCTGTTGAATTTACCCCAAGACTGCCAAAATGCATCTTGCATGCTGTACTGGAACAGTAAGCTGGGCTTTTTTGGACACTGCACATGAAACTGAACTGGAAATAAAGAATACCTCAGACTTGTTTTATTGTTTCTATTGAGGAGCAAATAACTCGCTGCAGAATGGAATGAACTTCAGATAAGAGCCCTGACAGAGATATAGTATGATAGTGTTTTGCCACTTTGTTGTTATAGCATCTGTCATGGAAATGATATTTCCAAGTCTGTGTGGTTAGATAATACAGATAAAAAGTTAAATGGTAGCAAGGAGAGAGAAATTAAGACTTTTAAGGGAAGAGGGGTCAATCTGTTTCCAGATGGCATTTAGAAGATAGATGGTATATTAGTATGGCAGAGGCTTTGTTTAAACCAGCTTTTTTTCTAGATGGCAGGTAGAGTGGGTAAGTATCTATTTAAAGAACAGCATATGTCTAAAATGACTGGTGAAGTTGGCTCTTGCTTTCTGGCATCCACTTGCCAGTGCACAGTCTGACTCTGTTCTTTACGTAAATACTTTAACTTAGACATGGGTTGTGTTTGAACATGGGGTTATTTTATAGTTATGCTTGATTTCTGCTGATTAAAGTGAAGTCCAAGTGAAGTGTTAAAGCCTTTATACATGTACCTCACTCTTCATGGTGAGTTTTAGCTTTTGCTTTCCTTCTTCAGCTTTTTGGTGAATTTACTGTTTTGCCCTGGAGAATCCTTTGAGGTCACTTTTTTTTTTACTTAATTTCTTACTGGTTGGCATAAATTGCAGTATACACCTGATACAGACTATTCTATTCCTGACCTATAGATATTTTTCAGAAGCTTGTGCTCAGCAGGACATGGCACTGCGCGTGGGAGAGCCTCTTCAAAACTGAAGCTGGGTTGAGCTGTGGAATCTGACTTGGAGGAAAAAATGCCAACATGTTGGAATGTATTTACCCTGCTGTTTCTTGTCCCTGTCATTTCATCCCAACTGAGTAGAGTATACATAGTATCAAGGCTATCATGAACGGGAATAGCCTTTCAAGGTGTGCAAATGTGTAAAACCATTTGTTAGTCTGTGCACAGGGCTCCTTTCTGTCCTGTGGTCAGATGGTGTGTGGCTGCAGCTGTCCAGGTGTCTGTTACTCACTGACCTACTGAGTTGAGGCCATGTGGGGAACCCTCAGTATTATATGTACCTTTTTTTGGTACTGGTAAGTGCTTCTGTTTATAAATTCCCATCTGAAAGACTTGGCCCAAAAGTGTTTATTTTACCTGATGTGCAAGAGCCCAATCCTCACACACAGTCAAGGTATTTGAATTATTTATCATTCTGTGCAGGAAATGATACTGGGGGCAGATGCACAAAGCCAGCATGCCACCTCTCAGAACTCGGAACTATTTATGAATTTTAGCAAACAAAGATATTAATGTTTGTTAGCCATGGGTTACCTAGTTACCTCATTAAGTAGTATTTTATCCTCTGCTGGTTAAATGATCCCCTTGCTTCTCTTGCTAATTAGTCTACATGCTCAGTCTTTCTCTTCTTTTGGGTTGATGGATTTCTTGGGTCGATGGGTTGCAAGTCTGTGTTTGTGATCTTCCTCTGCCAGAATTACCTGCTATCCAGTTGGAGCTGATTTCAGCACAGTTGCTGAGTTGGCTTTGTTAGTTTCTTCCTCATCTTTGGAGTTCTGACGAAGGTCCTTGTGGCCCATAAACTCTGCATTCTTTGTGTCCATTACCAGTGGTACGTTCTTCTCCACCAACTTTAACCTCCTCTTTTAGGTCAGAGATACTGTTAAGCCCTAAACCCTTAACAAGATAATTCTGTGAACCAGCAATTGATCTTTCTGACACCTGGACATCAAGATCACTGTAGGTTTCAAGCAGCTTTTGAACATGATTCTGGTTGTTTATGCATTCCACCAGGCGGAGAGGCTCTAACAGACTGGTCATTACAGCATCTGTCTGGGTACCAGGCCTGAATCACCAGGAAATTGTTGGATAATCATGAGAAGTCCTAGTTGGAGTGACCATGTATGATTCTCAAGTAATAGTATAAGCTAATATTGTGTTTTGCTAAAATTCAACATTCTCTACATTCAGTTTTTGTTCTTCACATTCTCAAGCTGTCTGTATAGTGTTTTCTCCAAATAAATGTCTGAGAAAATTTGCCAATAAACCTATTCTCCCCTCTCCTATTTACATGACATAATTTGTGTGCCCTATCCTACAATTTTTGCCAAGGCCGCACTTAAACATGTCTTTTATGTGTTTTAATAATTTGCTAATAAGTATTACAAAATAAGAGATAAGGGTTCAAGGCTTTTCTAGACACTAGAGAGCAACTTGGTAAGAAATCTACAGACATTCCTCCAGTGTTGTCTACACTGGAGTTGGTCTGCCTTGCACATTTGTCCAACTATAATGTTTGCAAGCTCATACAGGTACAGCTGCTGCCTGTCATGCTTTGCATCAGTGGAGTTTCCTCCCATCCTCCAAGTTCACATTACCCTGATGTCTGTCTGTTCTGAGTACTGAGGTGACTTAAACCAGGGCAAGTCTTCAGTGTAGAACAGATCTGGACATAAAAATACTAATATTTTTTCCCTGTCATTGAGTTTGACTTATGTCATGAGTTGAAGAAGCTGAGAAATGAAGTAGGGATGAAATTCTTTGTTTGTCCACAGAATAGGACCTGCCAAAAGCATGACAGCCAGACCCTGACATTGTGCCTCTATTGTCCTGCAGCCAAAGTCAGTCCCCAACATGTGTGGAATCAAAATGAGACGGGTCATGCTGTGTCACCACTTTGCTGGGGGATTTTTTTTGTTGATTTGACATAGAGCTGTTCATTCAGCACTGAAGGCTCAACTTGGTTAGCTAGGTGTCAAAAGCTGTTAATGCAAAAATTCAGTTTCTAAGATAAGGATACTGTGTTACTGCTGATTCCAAATGTTCTGTTTTCTTTATAAGTAATGCAAAATATATAGCTAATAATGCTTATTCATTTTGCTATATGTTCTCAACCCAATACCCACTGAAGAATTAGGCAATCTTCTAGGATGTCAGTTTTGACATGAAATCTTATTTAACAGGTTGTATTTGGACATGAATATCCCATTCACTCAAATTCAGTAATAGTACTATTGCTGCTTCCAAATGAATCCCAGGAGCCCAGCTGGCAAAGGATTCCTGGGAAAGACTAAGTCTGGGTTAAGTCTGGCTGATGTAACCACATCTGTAGTCATTGACTGACATCCTCATTCCCCACCCCTTAGGACATGATGACATGAAGGTGAAAGTGGCATGGTTTGTAGAGGTGATAAAATCAAACCTTCTGATGATGGTCCTGACTAAATAATAATGTGAGGGAAGAAAAGTTCTTTTTCATTTTACCCTCTCATTTTATTTTACCCTCATTTTATTTTACCATGATGGTCTCTAGATTTGTAAAGAAGAATCTAGTTTAAAAATTACTAGTAAAACAGTTTTCTCCTGCAATTTTTTTAAGAATGGAAACTTAAGATAGAGTTGTGAGTAATCTTTAATGATAAATGGAGAGAAATGACATAAAGGTCCTCATGTGACTGAAGAATATCTATTCAGTGTTGAACTACAAATCTTCAGTGCTCCTGGATTCTTGTTAGGAATTCAGCTGTTAATGTTGTCTAAGCACTACTGTTCTAGTAATTCAGAGATGTACAATATGATTCTCAATGGGAAGGGAACCAGTGATTGATAAATGATGAACAAAAGGTAACAATAGCAGATTGCTGTGTGTATTCTGTTGAATATTCTGTTTTGATTAACACAACAGATGGAGGTTTTAAGTGTTTTACCAAAACGTGAGTGAATCATTGAAGGGATGCAGCTTGTTTTGGTAGCACCTGATCAAATGTACTTTAAATATGTGGTTCCTTTTATACTCCTGAATATATTAGTGCTGTTCATAACTTGAATTCTGGATCATGTGGAAAACTTTTAGGTCATCTGTTACAATTGCATTAGCTGTGCTAGGATCAGTGTCAGAAGTGAATGTGTTGGCACATTTTCCTGTTCTTTAGATCTATTTCTGAGTTTCATTACGGTACTGGAATCATCTTAAGTAATGTACACTGCTTTATGAACTCAGTAGTAGCATTAAGGCTAATACAGCCTCAGGAAGCTTTTCTGCAGGGTGTCAGATAGCAGGTATAGTTCCATCTGGGTAGGGGATGATTTTTGTAAGTTCTGCCAACAGAAAATTTGCAGTTGTCAATACAGTCAATATTCTAATTAACATAGAAGAAACTCTTAATACTTGTCAGAGCTAAACATCTGGAGAAGATTGAAATATCTTACTTGTAATTCATGCACTTTGGAACAATTTATTTGGAGATTTTCAAAAGGTTGGGCGAACTGAAGAATTCTTGATATTTTATTAGTCCTTTGCTCTAAATGCCTGAATGTAATGTTCTTAATATCTGACAATGTACTTCTGTTATCCAAGTTCTTATTAGAAAGGTGGAAGTTTACCCCGAATTATTGGTACTCTATGAAATGTTCAATAAGGTGATCCTAGCATTATATATAAACCATAGGCTACTGTAAAATGTTCATTATATTAACAGAGCCATGTGGAGGTTGCCTGAAATTACTAAGGTCTAACTTGCTGACTGAATTTCTGATGTGATGGCACCTGTGCTCTGGAGAACAGCCAAAGTAACGAGTATATTGGTGGTATCCTTGTGCAGCGTTTACCATTATGTTGAAAAACTGTTTTTGGGGCCAGTTTTAGTGTGCTGATAAATGACTTCAGATGTCAAAACAGGATCTATATCAGAAAGTAATGGCTGAGCAATCTCATCCTAAACCCCTCTAAACAGAATGCCCAAAATGCTGAACTGTTTGAAATAGCAGAGTACGATGATTGAAAAGCATCTTGGACTTGGTGCATTGTAGTGAAGTGCTGAAATACAGCATATTTGAGTGACAGAGAATGGTTCATGTGTACTCATAGATTGGTTTAGCACTTTTATTACTACTCCTAAATGTTAATCAAGTAAGGCTATCAAAACTTCTGCCTATTAACTTAGAGCCCCCAGATAAAGGACATGCAAGGCCAAAGTTGAAGAGCATTACAGGTAAGGATAGATGGAAGGGTAGTGAAATTGGAAAAAAAATATTATGCATCTTATTGTGCGTCTGTTTTTCTAGTTTTCCTTGAAATAGAAAGGCAATAAGTGGAAATATGTAGCTAGGGAAGTAATTATTTTCAAGGATTAGTAATTATTTGTAATGCATAGACTTAATTTCTGCCTCCCTGATCATTGATTTAGTGTTAAAAGGCTAAGATGTATACTACAACTAGTGTATGGCCCAGCTTGAGGAACCACTAGGAAGAGTTCCAGAAATAGTATTTTTGTGAACTTGACTGGTAAGAGATTCTAGAAGCAGATGTGAGATCTACATAGAAAAGCAGCTGTTGTCAGTGTTGGAAAGGTGTCTACTCCCAATGTTAGGGGTTACATTATTTCTTTTTTTGAAGTTTTTAGTTTTCTCCTGGATCTCATATAAACAAATGAATCAAGCTTCCAAAAACTGGAGACCTGCAACGCTGTCCCAGGGATGAAGAGAAAAAAAGGAAGGATTGAGGGGGAGCCACCTTGGAACAGAATGCAGAGGGAGGTTTGCTAGACAGAAAGAATGGCAGGTTTTGATCCCAGAAATAAATACAGAAGGTAATAACACCTTAAGAGATCTCAAAGGGAAAGATTGACTTCCCATGCAGAAGTACTGACTAGAACAGGTTTGTCTGTAATAAGTAATAGGGCATTGTCAGAGTAGCTGACATATATTTCTAACATATCATTCACTATTTCCCCTAATAAATTAATGATGCCTGGCTGACACAAGAGTTGCAGTCATAAAGTTCAAGATTCCCCCTGAATAGGCAGATGAGGGGCTCACAAGCAGCATGCGGCTCATCTTCATTCCTGACCTTGGGCCTAGACACAGACTGGTAAAAGGAGGAGGGCAGTAGGCACTTTGGGACACTCATTCAACTGAATACTGAGCATGATTGAAGCAGTCCCTGTAGGCAGCAAAGTGTACACTCCATAAGGTCTAGGAATAATGACCTGTTGTAAATTCATTTCATTTTGATTCTGAAAGGTTGCTCAAAGGTAGAATTACTAGAAGTACTTTAGCTCTAGTGTGCATCTTGGGTCTGGAGTTGGGGGGGTGTTGTGTTTGGTTGGGGGGGTGTTGTGTTTGGTTGGGGGGGTGTTTGATTTTTTTTCTGTGGACTCACCAGGCAGCAGTTATTTAATTATAACTCTGGCTTTAAATGTCCAATAACCTGGATGCAGGTTGTGTTACTAGTGTGAAATCACAGCCGAAACCATGTGAAATATTCTAGTAGTTTGTAATTTCTCTTCACAATAACTTTAGGTTAACAAAAAAAGCTAATTAAAAAATACTGTCTTGTGTACTTGCATCTCTTTGGTGTGCAGTTTAAATCCCACCCATACAATGGGTGTGTGGGAGTAGTAGAAAAATGGAATATAACCTATAGTCATAGCAGGCATGAGCTTCCAGCCCATGTAATTACCCATCTCTAGCAAGGCTGAAAAAGCCTGTGACCTCAGAGTGAACTTCCACCCGAGACCTCTAAACTGAGAGCAGAGAAATGGCACGTTCCAGCAGTCACTTAGAAGCAAGACAACATCAACACAGACTCTCATAGGCTGATTTCCTCCTGAAGGCATGGTCATGGGTTTTTAGTTTATATTGGCAATGTGGTTTTTTACAGATCAGTTCTCTAAATGGGTTCCTCTAAGCTTTACAGATTATTATTATGCTACTTTTAAAAAACATTGAAGTATAATTTGCTATCAAAGACAATTATAGTTGCTGCTGTCTGAGAACAGTCATTCTTGTAGGCTTCTAGGACATGAATTATTGTAGTAATGCTGCATTTCCACTACAGAACTCACTCATCCTATTTTTTGCTGCATTCTTGTCTTACATTTTTCCCTCTACACTGTTTTGATTTGGGTGCTTTAAAATCTTTGGTGCCTGGTTTTGGGTAGACCCTTGTGCATCTTGTTTGCCTACCAGATTCTGGAGGTCCTTAACTCTGACTAGTGACAACCCATTTTCTCTTCCGTTGTTTGTAATGATCCTAAGCTAGTCTGCTCAGGTGGGAAGGGGTTGAGATGCAGGGCTACAAAAATTCTCCTTTGGGTTTTCTAATGTGATGAGCCATCTTGTTCCATGAGCCTGACAGTGGTCTCAGCTAAGTAGGAAAACTTGTATAGCCTGAACCACAATGAGCTGTTGTCCCCCTTCCACCAGGGACAGGTTTCTTAGGACCTTTCCTGTGCTGTCAGTGATGTTGGAGAGGCTGTGCATCTGCTTTGGGAAGTTTTTCTTGGTTGTTGGATGTGATGGGACCCCCATGTGTAGGGATTTGGAATATCTCTTCCTGGGGTCTGCCTGCACTTGGTCCTTCTCCCTTGTGAGCCACCTTTGCTTGCACTCAGGGAAACAGAATTATCTGCTGAACTTCTTGTGATAATTTCCTTAATAATGTTGTGAGTTAATGTTTTGCAAGCCATAATAGAATGCCATGGGAAAGTATTTATTACTTACCTGATTTACTTCTTATTAGGCTTTTAATTAGCACTTATGGAAGCTCTTTTGGTCTAAGAGTATTTGCAGGAAAACTTTGCATGAATTTTCATGTAGCCCTACACAAGCAGGCTCTTCACACTAAATCTGATGTACAGCAGTAATTACGGTTAATTGTGAATTCTGTTTAAGAGCAAGCTATACAGGCCAGAGTTTTATGACTGAGAAATACTGAAAATGAAAACCACAGCAGAAAATTCATGGGCAAGTGGCAGGTAACTGTACCTACTGTGGAGAGGAGCTGTGACAATTAGCTAACTCAGAGATAACATACTTAGGTGCTTAACATGTTTCCTCAAGGAAAATGAACTTATTCATGCACTTTTGCTTTGTAAACATCCAAAGGGTGTGTTATGTCACAATGGATAGTGCTTTCATGGTGGCAGGTCAACTTTTCTGTTAGGGAAAGACCAGGTGGCAGCTGTCTTTGACAGCAGGAGACTCTGCAGTAAAGAAATGTATCTGAAAGTAGTTCAGTAGTTTTTTTATTCTAGCACCAGCCCTTGATATAAATGTGCTGCAGGGAGGTAGAAGGTTACTTTTTTTTTTTTATTTTTGTAGAAGACAGGCTCATTTTTTTCTACATTAGGATTTTGATGATGTTAAGCTGACAAGCCTTTCCTTTAGCGTGTTCCAAATGTAAGGTGGTTTTTGCATGCATTAACAGCTGGAATTTAAAAGCTGGTGTAGAATAAGTTCTGATAGCCTCCTAAATAAAACCACTGGAAAGGTATTCAGTCCAGTCTTGCATTTAAATGGGAGCTGTGCTCCTACTCTGCTTCATTAGCTTGCCCCCTGCCATGAAACCAGTGCATTGGCAGCTGCCTGGGGAAGGCACCTGTCACCTGTGGAGACAGAGAAGCAATGACAGATATCTGGGGAGGCCAGTTGGTGTAAGTGTGTGTCATTCTGTGCCAAAAGTGGTTCTGTTTTCATCAAAATCTATTTGGACATCTGCAAGTGTCTCTTCTCAGCTTGGCAAAATGAAAATAATCTCTTGTAAGACAAGGTTAACCTAACAACGGACTGTGTACCACACCCGGTCCATCCTAAATATCATAATTAATTGTGGTAGTGGTTATTGGAAAGACCTTTGAAAGTGGTTTGTTTTTTGAGCAGGAAATATTTGCTTCTTTGTTAAAAATATATATTGGCCTCTATTACTGAGGCCTAACAAGTCCAGATTAAGCAAGTCTTTTTTTGCTACCTTACCCATTTTATTTTATTTTTTTTTTTGGTCCTGTTTCAGTAGCTGTGAAGAGTAAGTACACCTATAGCATTCCACAGCATGTCTTTCATAGAAGTGACTCAGCAGGGATGTTGAATTCTCTGACCTCTGACAATTCCTTAAACTTGTGTAAAGGCAGAAAAATCTCCAAATACAAATGTTCTAGTGGTGGATTTTTATAGCTGCTACTCTACATGTTTCAAAATGGTAAGTTCACTTCTTAATTCTAAGGAGAGGATCAAGTGACAAGAGAAGTGAACTCTGTACTTAACTCACAGTTACCTTCTGGAATAGTTTTTCCACAGCTTGACATTTCCCTTATTGTAAAATATATCACTCCCTATGCATTAGGCTCTTTTAATTTCAGAAGCCTGCTGGGATTGACGTTTTGTAAATCCATCTACATGTGTAATCCTTTCCTATTACTCAGATAAATACTTTGAGTCTCCTGCTCCAAGCCATAGAACTAGAAAAAAATGGATCAGTCCTTTCACAGGGAAGGAAAAATTCTGGCTACAACCAAAATCAGTCATCTCTTTCTAATCTTTTGAAACTACTTGACTGAGTAATCAACTTTTTTTTTTTTTTTAGCAGAACTGAGAGAGAATTGGGAAATTATTTCTTGGAAACAATTCTACCCTATCGAGTTACCAACCGAATATTTTGCTCCAGCCTAAAAAGATTTTAGATCAAACCTGTAGTGCTATTTTAATATGTGAACACGCTGCTCTAGTCACTCCACTGTTACTGCAGGGTATTCTATGCTGTCACCATAAAGCTAACAACATTTACACGTGCCTGAACTTAGAGATTTGAGTTTGAATGAGGTTGGGGTAGCTATGTATATACAAGTTGCCAACTGCTGTGCCAGAGGTGTGGTAAGGAGTCCTCTCTGTTAGTGTTAGCTGATTTGTATCTATATAAATATAAAGCTGAAAACAGTCCAATAGTGTGTGGGAGTATATTTGAAAGATAATTTTCTTCACAGCAATTGTAATGCCATATATTCTAAAAATTCTGGGGGTTTTTTCATTACTGCTTTCTGCAGAGCACATGCCTACGTGAGCCCTGCTCTAGGTAAAGAGTGGCAGAGACTAAGATGACTCTACGACCTTTCTAACATGTTTGTGTAGTTAGCATTTGTCCTCACGTAAAGTGGCAATCTGTACAAGGTTTGCTTTGTTAGCCATGTTAGTTGTGACTGTACAGCAGAGGGACTTGAGTGAGTTTTAAAAGTATATTTTTCTGTTTATGGCACTTTTGTTTTAAGGCATAGCTATCCATTTCTGTTCAGACTGGATTTATCCCAGGACAGCTTAATTTATTATTTGCATGCTAATAGATATGCAGCTGGAGCCTCACTTTGCTAGGCTCTGAACAAAGCTATATTAGAAGAGAATTGGTGCCACAGCTGAGAAAAGCCATAACTAGACCCAACAACCTAATTTTTCAAGTAAGAGATTCAGATGGCCCATCTCTCCTTGCTGTGTGGCACCAATACCCCGTGTACTTGCAGCGTCACCTGTAGGATGCCAGCTGGGGACAAGTCCAAGAAGGTTACAGGCCAGCTGAGGTAGAGCTTTCTAGACAACTCTGAATAGAGAATGTTCTCTTTTTAGGACATGTTTGCTGGTAGCATTCTGCTACCATGGCACCTCCACTGGTCTGACCAGCTGTTTTTTGCTTCCAGCTGCTTGGCCTTAAGACAGGAAGTGTTTTTGTGCTGCTGTTGAGGTATGCAGGGAAGGCAGTAGGGCAAGACAAGGAGTAATTTGTTTTTGGGGGCACTCATCTAGCACATGTGACACCCGGGTGTGTGAATCCTTGTCCTGTCATGGTTTTTTTATCTATAGCAAAGCTATTAAGCACGTCTTTGGAACCACTAGACATCAGGCTGTTCATGGCTTTCTTCCTCTGCTTTACAACTAGCAATGCCTTACCCATGTGGCTAGAGGGAAGTTAAGCAAATCAAATGCATCACATATTTCAGATGTGCTTATGAGAACCATATAAACATCATGAAAACAGTGTCAATAAGCCAAAGACTTATGGAAAAAGGGGGCACATGTGTTCCCCAATTGCCAATATCCAGTGTCCTATACCCTTGATCAGTCTGCCTGTACTACATGGTCTTCCCATGATGTGCTTGTGTGCTGGTTTACATGAACACAGAGCTCTGAAAATACAGGGGGGTTTATTTTTCTAGATTGCTGTTTCTATCTGTATTAATATTTGCGCTGGCTTTGGCTGGGGTAGAATCAGTTTTCTTTGCAGTGACTGGCGTGGGCTGTGTTTAGGATTTGTGTTGGAAGCAGTTTTGATACTCTGGCAATGTTTTTGTTATTGGAGCAGCAATTACAGAGGTTCACAGCCTTCTGTTTCACCCCCCTCCAGGCAGGAGGCTGGGGATGCACAGAGAATTGGGAGGGGACAGCCCTGACAGCTGTCCCAAATTGACTAAAGGGATATTGGGTTTTATATGGTGTAATCATTGAGCATACAAAGCTGTGGGGAGAAGGAAAAGGGAGCATAGTGCTTTTCTTCCCTAGTCACTGTTCCATGTGATCAGGCCCTGCTCTCCCAGGGATGGCTAAAGAGCTGTCTGCCCATGGGAAGTGGTGAAGAAATTGCTCATTCATCTTGGCTTTTGCTTTAATTTTTCTTCGACTCTCTATCTCAACTCACAAGTTGATTTTTCTTTCCATCTCACTGTGGGGGGAACGGATGAGTGACTGGGAGGCATTTAGTAGCCTGTTGAGTTAAACCACAACAACATTTTAGGAAAAAAAAAAAGTAAAAATATTTCAGTGCTAGCTTGAGGGAGGATGTAATTTTTTTTACTGGAGGATGATGCATTCATTTGTTCTTAGGAGATGTTACAAACGAAAGAAAAATAGAAGATGAATGAAGGTACACTTAATATAAAAAGTATACACCACTCTTGCCAAAAGGTGTCATTTCTCTAGTCAACCTTCTATGCCTCAAACTGACAGTAATTAGGATTACTGTAATAAAGAGGACCCTGAAGAATATTAAAATGAAGTTTGAGCTAAAATATGCCTAAGCTTTATAGATCAGACCTAGCGCTTTGAATATCCTTTTGGAATGAGAGGAATCCTGTAATAGATAACACATCAGCTTAAAATTTGCCCTCTAGGGAGAGAATAAACTTGGATGTTTTGATCTTGATTTCTATAAGGCAAAATGCTATGGACAAATATGGAATCTGAACTGCTGCTCTGAGAGATAAAACTGTACTATTGGATCCAAAATTGATTTTGATATTTTTGGCTATCATTCTCTTGACTGCCATAACATTTTGAGTCTTGGTGAGAATCTTCTCCTGGAGTTCATGAAATGGGAAGCAAAGCCACTTTTTGATTTTGAAATGTTTATCACGAAAGAATTATTTTTCTCAAGGTTGTAGATGTTTTCACCTTGTAAGCAAGGGGTTAAACTTTATAGGTAGTTTGGCTCTGAATTTGGACACTGTAGTAGTCTAATTGGATTTCATTTCATGTGCACATTAGCATAAGCTGTAAGTGGGTCTGAAGCAGTCTAGCTGATGGATGACTTTTCTTCTGAAGGTGGCACATTGCCACTGGTGCCACAGACTTCTTAGTGCACTAGAGGAGATGTGGCAGGTGCAATATTGCCACCCAAGGCCTCAGAATACCTGCTCTGTCTGGCTGAAAAAGAGTGAATGTGTCTATGTTGTCATATCTTGCAATTTGTAGATCGAGTCCCACGATATCTCTGTTTTCTAAGTATATCTTATACAAAACACAGTTTTTTATCAAGCATTGAATATCTAAAGTACAGCTAGTGTCTGAAGCCACCCTTGTCTCTGTATATTTTGCCTGGTATCAGCATTGTCCTCTTGGCTGACTCACTCACAAAATAGGCAGGCACGGTAAAATCTGGATAGTGGTAGCTAAGTTTGCAATGCCCTGAATCTACTGCCCCTATCTTTTACAACTGCCTTGAACTTTGATGCCATCAGAAGTTGTATGCATACTTTCTGAAAAAAATGTCATTTTCAAAGAAAAAACAAATTAAAAACCTCCTGGAGATTACTGGAAAGCATGTGCTTCTAAAAGATCTTTGGGTGTGACTTAAGATACCACCGCAGTTTAAACCAAAAACACACAACCTTTCCTCAGACTGAAAACCAACCAGGCCAATACCATTCCCCTCCCCTAGTTTTTTTTTGTTGTTGTTGCTAATTTAGAATACGAATATGAGGTCCATGGCCAGTTGTCAGTATTTTCAGGAGAAGGGAGGAAGAATTGTAAACACGGCTATTAGCTTTACTGTAGCAGGCAAATGCATATTTGCCACCTCTCTGGCTGTATGCAATACTAGGTGCTGATAGATGGATTTCCACTTCTGGCAGTTTAATTTAACTATTTAGTACTGCAAAAACAGTGAAGTCCCTTGGTTTATTGATCTGCTGCAGTAAAGCCTTTATCCAAACAGGGAAAACATGTTGTAATGCTAATTTTCACTTCCTGTTCTGTATTGTACAGAAGTTAATTTTCCTTGTTGCTGACTGTTGGGCAGATGTGGTTAGTAATTCAGAGCTAATGTAGATGCATTACATGACTGGTCATAAATTTTCATCTGTGCACTCCTGGCTTGAGGATGTGCTAAATTTTTTTTTCAGGAAGTGGTTTTTTTTTTGTCTTGTCTGTATATAATGACATCATGAGGAGTTCTGTCTGTTTGCTGATGTACTGGATTTGAGCATTATGACATCCCTGTGTATTTTCTGGATCATTCTGGTGAACAGAAGAGTGTTATTTTCCTGTGGATTGCTACTTTAAGAGGGAAAACAAACCTTGTTGCTTGAAAAATATGAGGAAAAAGGACTTGGCATGGTTGGAGGAGGACAACTGGAGTTTAAGTGGAGACTAAAGGTATTGAATGAGAAGATTGGTATAGGAAAAGGTGGAGAGTGAGAAAATAAATTGAAATGGGAAGAGGAAGAAAGAAAAATTGAGCTGAGTATCAATGGGACAAGGGAAATTGATTAGAAAAAAAACTAAAAGACCTAAATAATATGTTTGACCCAGCACTACCAGTCTCAGCCCTGGGCAGAGGGTAGGGCACAAGTGTGGCCATGTGAATTGAGGCTTATACTTCTCTAGTATAGGAACTGATGCTCCTGTATACTATTTGTTAAAACTTGCATACCATAGTCTTAAAACATATTAGACAGAATATGCTTCTCAGAACTCACTTTGGAATGTTGTTTTCCAAGTGTAGTTTGTATATATACTACTATATATAGTAGTATATATATAACTATATACAAATTTTCATAGTCTTGAATTCTTTATAAGAAAGTAATTTCCTTCCTCATTCTTCTGCCTTTTACTTCTGCTTTTCAGGAAGGCAGTTCTCGGAGTGTGTTGTCAAACTGCTTTGCAAAGAGCCAGGAATCAAACTAGCTCCTCTTGACATGCGTGAACGTATTCATGGGTGTTCAGGAAGTGCCACTGTTGTAACAGAAAAGTTAAAATTTGCAGTTCATTTGTGGTTTTAAGACCACAGTTGTAGATACCAATCTGTACAGACTGAACATGAGTTTGCCGATAAAATCAACTATTCAAACATTATCTTTCTATTTGGAAATATACCTGTTATTAAACTGCTCTTTATGGTCAAGATCAACATTTTAAACAATGACAGTGCAAATCAGAAATGTGATTCATGACTTGAATTATTAATTTACTGCATTTGATGGTGTCCCTTTGCTGCCAATTACCGAACTGTAAGCTTACAGGATGCCAAATTTACTTTTCACTTAGAACCTCAGCACTGAGAGGGAAGCTCAGCCACAAACAAATTAAATGGGCAGATGTTGGACAAAGAGTGTTGATTTCTTTTAGTGAGAAATCTGGAGGTAATTCACCAGTTGAAGGCCTGAATTACTTCAGCCTGCTGGGTGTCTTTGTCACCTGCAAGGAGATTTCCCTTCTAATCTGTGGACATCCTGTAGAAGTGAGTGTTCAAAAAGGAGTGTTTCATAACCACACTCTTCTTGTAGCTGATTATTGGATCAAAAAGAGTTATTGGAAAGATTTTCTAATTCTTACCAAATAGCTACCTAGTAATTTCAAGCTATCATATAGTGGACAGTTAGTTGAGAGGAATCCATGGAATATCTTCTGACACAACAGTAATATATATTGTATCAGTTCTCTAATTATGTGTCTGTGTATAAAACATAAAAGGCTAATAGCATACATCAGTGATTCTGTAGTGACAATGGGTTTCTTCATTAACATAGTGGGTGATTCTCTGGATTATAATATGATAAAAGAAGGGGAAAAAAAAAAAACAAAAACAAAAACAAACAAAAAAAACCCCAAAACCAACAACAAAACCAAACAAAAAACCTACCACAAACCAAACAATAAAAAAAAAACCCAAACAAAACCCATACCACCTAAGCAAAAAAACCCCACCCCAAACTCCCCATACCAAACCCCCAAAGTACAAATGAGCTTTGCAGCAGTCTATGCAAATGTAATCTTCACAAAGCACATTATAGACACAGTGGTCTAGATGAGTTATTGCTGCAAGAGGAATATGCATCTGCCTAAATTCTTGAGTGAGCTGTGTACACTCTCCTGTAGGCAGCTGTCACTGTCCAGATGAGGAGGATTCATAGGTGGAACTATAATGAAAAGAAACGGTGATCTGGTTGAGTTTTAAGTGCTCTCTTTAAGAGGCCACATCAGATCTGTGGATTCAAATATTAAGTTTGTGTTCAACTTCAAAGCAGTGTTAGGTTGCTTGTGCTAGCTACTCTAAAGGTATACTTTCACAGGATTAGTGGGAATAATATTAATGACTAAAAGATAGCTATTTGATCCCTAATCTGTCTTGTGTGGTTTATTCCTCCTTGATATATATATTTTGAAGTCAGATATTCTTAGCATTTATTTTGCTAGCAAAACAAAACTTTTTTTCTTAGTATCTCTTTGCTGGCACTCCCATTTTTTTTTCTAATCTGTGATAGATTTCTGACAATTCATTTTTTTGTTGTCATTGAAGATGTTTAAAACAGTAGTCAGTGGATGGATCCTCAAGTTGTAGTATCACCTGTGGATCTCAGAGCAAAGTTTATTCCTAGTCTGATAATGAACATATGAAATAAAAAAGATTTCAAGGTTGATCCTTGGTAGCATCTGAGAGTCTGTGGTATTCAATTGTTGAATATAAATGGATCTTCTTGGAAGCAGTGCAGAGATGGTAGCAATATGGATCATGTGCAGCTGTAAAGCTTGTAGGTCTCAGTTCTCTGTGCAGATTAAGTGTGGTTTATGTTACAGTGAATGGTGCCTTAGTGAAAATATTCAGAAATTTTAGCAGAGTTTTTTCTCGTTTTCTGTCTTGGCTCTATCTGGCAAATGGTTACAAAAAAGGGTCAGTCTTTCAATTGTTCTTTCAACTTTGGAGGAAAGAGATGCCTCCTGATCAGCCTTTTCCAATAGTATTTTTTTTTTAGTTTTTTGAATGGAGAAGGCTGAATTTATTGTAATTTGGAACTGCTTCCCTGAAATGCAATTGCCCAGCATAGCAAGAATTCCTGTATTTTCAATACAAGTTGCACATTTTGTCTATTTAGCTGTTCCATCTAATGAACACTCATTTCAACAAATGAGCAGTTTCACTCCCTTGCACACATGGTAGAAATCAATCTTTTCTGTAAATAATTTACAATTCTGTGCTGCTCTTGTGTTCTAGGTGGGTGGGTGGAGGTGACTCCAGAGGGTGACAAACTGAGCACGTACACAGAATTGTACATGTTAGAGTATCTTCTTTGAAGTGAGTGATGAGGAAGGATTTAGTTGTCTGTGTCCTTTTCAGTTCTGTTTGCATTTGAACTGAACAGGAGGAATACATAATACATTGCTCTGCAGGGTTTGTACACACATTTATGTAGGTGTACATAATAATATATGCTTATGTGCAACTAGTGGTCTATAATGGGCAAATTTATTAATTGCGTTGCAATGCCTTTTAGTGCTCCTCAGGATATGGTAGTCTCTGTAATTGCCAGTGGGTCCTCTTTGGCCTCATTACTCTGTGATTCCTGGGTCACTAGTGCAGTCAAAAATAAAAAGTGAAACTTGGTGTTTGTTTTTTCAAGATAGCCTGAAAAATAGAATTTTGAAACTGTTTTCTCTAGTTCTTACAGCTTCTTTAATTTCGTTGAGGGTTCAGACATAATTTTCAAATGTTGTTTCTTTAATTGAGGGTTCCTAATAGCACTGGGTTTAGAGACTTCCATCCCATTTTGCACTGTAAACCAGGTTCTCAGTCCCTTTTTAAAGGCAGCTATTTTCTCAAATGTGTGAATTAGGATTTGAGCTCTTCAGCTTAGCCAAGTAAGGCTGAGGGTGCTGCCACTAATGTTTCAGTGCCTCTGTTCATCCATCTGTAATAAGATGATAAAACTTTCTGATTTCACAAGATGCCTTCAGTTTGAGTTTCTTTGATGCCTACAAAATACTTCCATAACCCTAAATGCGAGGAGCTAATCAATGCCAAGTGCTAACAAGGACAAGTTCTCTGAAACTTTGTAGCACTGGGCTCCAAGTGTGAGTCATTGCATGATGTCCCAAGGAAACAGTTTACCTGGAATTTCAGCATGTTGGGATTTGTTAGTGTTAGTAGAAAGGCTAATTTCTTGGAAATGGTAACTTCTGTATTGAAACAGCATCAATTTTTGTGCTCAGTCACAGGAGTAGGGCTTGCAAGACATGGACAAACTGAAGGCTTAGATCTCACCTGCAGAAAAGATACTGGAGTTTAGAGCTTAGTTATTCACAATACCAATAACTGTGCTGGGGATACTGTAACAGTCTTCTGATCAGTAGCTACCTGATTTAGAGTTCCTCAGCACAGCTAGGCATTGAAGGGCTCCTTAGGGATATTTGAAACTCTGGCCCTCCAGTACTTTTAGCTGATCTATTTTTTTGAGTGAAGTCAGTTCACAGTATAGAAAAACTGTGCCTTGGAACAAAAGAAAAAAAGGTGGGGTAGTGGGGGAAGGGGAAAAAAATTGCTTCGTAAATGTACAAGTAACTAGTGTGAAGGCTTTTTCTTTACTGTCATTACTGCTTTGGCTTTTAACAGTATTACCTGTAATGTGACATTTGAAGCTGTAATTTCATCATGACTTAGAAAATAAAAATCAATCTGCACTTAGTCTATTTTCACAAAATTAAAGATCACATAGAAATGTGATTCAGAAATTAATGATGGAAGTAGTGCAGAACTATCACTGATTCTGTTAAAAACAGTTTACGTTTATGTAGCATTTTTAATTAATTTCCTCTCATTTAAATCACAAAGCATTTTCTTAACTGCTTGGTTGACAGGCTTCTATTGAGGACCTTAAGTTACCTCTGAGGCACAGGTGGAGATCAAGTGGTACCCAGCAATCGTCAAGCTTGGTGGAGGTGAAACTTTTGACCCTGAGTAAAGGATCCAAAGGGTCAAAGTGCTGAGAGCTACTCTGTTGTGATTAGATGGGATGTCAGCCTGATCCATTGGGTCAACTTAGAGTTGAAGGCAGTGACGAAAAGGTAAAAACTGGGTTCCCTGCAGATGTGGGATGAACATGTAGTTTCAATGTGTTTAGCTCACTTGAGTGATGTCATGGTGATTGTACCAGCATGGGCCTGAAGAGACCTTGCTTTGGTTTTTACTCTGTGTTAATTCAATTGCACTGATTCGTGTTTTAGGGAGTGGCTTGTTTTGTCTGTTTCTCATGATCCTGTGAGAATACTGGAAGGCCACCTCAAAAGTCTTGTGCTGTTTGTTTTCTGAGCTGTGGCTCCTTTAGAAATTAATCACCTCGTCTTTTGGGCATGATGGAGGTACCTCCTGTGGCTGCTTAAAAATATTTCAGTTAGTTATTTGTCTCATTCTCATCACCACAATGTGTAAATGCCCAAGTTGTTTCTTTACCACCCTGTTGGAGTTCACAGTGGAATTCTATCTTAATTGTTTTTAAGTACTGTAGAAGTATCCTGGGACTTCTGCTGTTACTTCTGATACGAGGGTTGTGGCAGTACAATTACTTCTGTTTCTTAACTGCAAAACATTCCATTTCAAACCTGTAGGAGGTTATTAGAATTTCAGTAGTAATATGTCACCCCTATTAATGAGCTGTTTAAAAATTACACTCCTAAAGGTATTTGCATGTGAGTGTACATTTCAGAGTTTGTGTGAGGATTTTCTTAAGCAGATGGCTACCCATTCGCTGATCAGGGTGGCACTACAAAAGGGGATAGACACTGAAACAGCAGAGTAGTTATATCCCTCTGATTCAGGCAGAGTTCTATGAAATCATTTCTGCTTGCTGCTTTGTTCCATCCTTCTCTCTATAGTTCTTTAGTCTCATTTGGATGAAGGGGTTTGCCTGTGTAATACAGGGTTCTGTGCTTGATGGAAAACAGGGCTGCTGCCTGGCACTGTTGAGCAGGTTACAGCAGGTGGCACTCTTTGGTGGCTTTTGCTGAAGAGTTTTATTTCAGTGTGCATGAATACGTTGATATATGATTGTTTTTTTCTACTGGGCTTTTATGGAAACACTAAATAAGGTAGCCAATCTGAAGAAGTAGGTACATATGTCCTTCCTCCTAGGGAGTAGTAGCAACTCCAGTGTACTTTGCTAAGTACATCACATGTGGCTGTTAAAGATTGTCCTCTGTTATATTATTAATAATGAATGAGTCCTATATCTCTCATTTTTGGACTGATGCTTGGGCTGGGTGTGATTGAATTTCTTTTTTTTTTTTGGTGAAACATTTTGGAGGATTAATAGTGTTTAACTTGTGTGTAGCAAGGGTTAAATCTTTTTAAAGGGCTTAGTAGTCTCAATGAAAACAAAAGGGATCTCTTTTTCAACATCTATTGTTTTTATAATTATGTCATAAGAGGCAAATCAAGATTTAGTCTTGCTTAGATGATGCTTCTGCTCATGATGGAGGGGAGATATATTGTTGCTTTGCTTTTCCAGTGTGTTAACTTATACCATAAATGCATGTTCCTCTAAGCACTCAAATGAACAAAATGTGTCTAGGTGTGCATACATACATATGCACTTGTAAATTCAGTCTACTCTCACTAGTTTTGCAGCTGGGAGATTTCCTTGATTCACTTGACTGACATGGGTGTCAGTAAAAGCAGAATTGGGCTGATTAAACTTACACAAAAAAGTAAATACAATTTTTACCTTATTTTATATAAACTATGGCCACTTAACAGCTGTGTTAAATGTTTCTGAAATGCCCCAGATAAATTGTTTCTCTCAAAAATTAAAAAATGGTGTGTGTGGAGGGGGAGAGAAAGCAGTTTGCCAGCCAGCTTTGGTTTCTGCCACTGCTCTTTTTCTAATGTAACAAAGCTATTTTTAGCACTAGAAAGTGCAAAACATGTTTAAGAGAAATAGGCTGGAAAATGCGACATGCATAACCCATCTTGGTGGGTGGATGAGGTTTCTCTATCTGGGTTGCTCTGTTTGCTCTCATTTGCATCGTCTCGCTGAGTGTCATGCTCTTATGAATTACATATGTGTTTTGTGGCTTAGAAACCCAATGCAAGTATATCTGTACGACTGGAAAATGTATTCAAATGATATAATGTACAAGCTAGTGATATTGTTACAATCAATTCTGGGAAGAAGCAATTCCTCTTGTTTTGAGTCAATATTTATACTTTCTGTTTATCAACCTTTCGCTAATAGCAGAGCTAGACCGAGGGGGATGCATTTAACATGGTCTTAAAATAACTTCTTATTTAGCAGAAGTGGAAAACAAGCCAGTGCTTGATGTTTATTTCCAAGGATGACCAGAGTTTTTGGATCAGAGGAGGGAAAAAGGAACTGAAGATTTTTATTTTCTTGCTGCCTCTATTCTCAGTTCTGCCATTGGCCTCTTGGGATGGATGTTTTCATTTCTGAGTTGCATACTTTAACCTTTAAAATGAGAATAGTGATTATAAACTGTTGGTTTAACCACTTGTACATGTTTGGACGAAAAGCATTGTGTAATGGTTTATAAGTTTTCATAGTTTTTGCTTCTGCCATCTGCTTATTTGCTGGCCTGCTTATTTAAATAGAAGGACCCATGCTCCACCCTGATTTTTATTTACTTTTTTTTAATCTTCAGTGTGTTCAAATCAAGAGCTTGGATGATGTTGATGAACTGGTGATGGAGTAACTTAGTCTTAGGTGGAAGAATGTAGTTGTTCTGAGGACTACTTAGATATTGGTAGTCAGACAACTGGAGAATATAGAGGTCTCCACTTTTTCAGACACATAGCAAAGAGCAAGTTGAGAGAGAAGTTTTTCATGTATATAGGAATCTGTACCTCCTATGATCTTCCAGTCAGAAACAGAGAACTTGCCCTGGTTGCAAATGGAGTTACTGCTCTCACCAAGTTACTGATCCACACCCTAATTAGCTTACCTGCCTGCAAGATGGCTGAGTATTTTTACCAGACAGAGAATGGATTCCTTGCTCTGATGAGACAGCTTCAGTATTTTTTCTGTCTTTCTGGTCACTATGATGACTTGAGTTTGTTCTTCCTCCCGTCCCTGACTCTGAGAGATCTCAAATTCAAGTTGCTTGAGCTCAGTGACCTTAGTTACATTTGACCACAGTAAGAAGCACTTAATATTTCCAAGTCCTGCCACATCACCATCAGATGTTTCCTATTCTGTTGATGGAAACAACGTAGTACTGAACATTGGCAGTTTGGACTTTTCCCCCTCTCTCTGTTGTTTACTTGAGTACACCTTTCTTTTTTCAAGTGCTTTCAGGGGGAGAAGGCAAAGACTAGTAGTCTGTCTACTGGGAAAAGAATAAATGTTTACTTAGGGTATTTTTCTAAACACAAAACTGGTAATGTGTCATCTTAATCTCAACTAAGTCTCAAGGGCTGGAAGTATTGCTGTGAAACTTATCAGAAGTCAACTCCACTGTTTCCTTGAGAGAGTTCACAAATAGTGAAGTGACCATGAGCTTTGCTTTGTTTGATCAGGAATAAAGATTATTTACCATAACAGCATTTGAAACAACCTAAATGACACCCATACATGCAAGAGGCTCACCAGTTGAAATTGTTTGCTCAAGCTGTTGTCTTGACCTGGTGGGTGAACTCAAGGATTCACAAAAATTTCGCCACCAAGAAGCCTGTGGCTATTTTGCTTTTTACCTCAGATGGAGCACAAACTCAAGTATGAAGATATGCAGAAAAAGGAGAACATGTCACATCTCTATAAACCATTTCTCTGTGTCCTGTACCACCCTCCCTGAGTTGATACCCAAGATAAAATCATACCCTGGTTTTGTGCATGATTGGTTCCTCATTGATTGTGCCATGAGCAAAGCCAGTTGGTATCAGTGCTGGAGTAGACAACAGGCACTATTAGAGAACCAATCCATAAGGTTCTCCAGTAGAGACAATATTGAATTGATAGTAATCATAGATAACACTAGGAGCTTTTTTTGTTTCTTATCCTGTTGTTTTGTTGCTGTATTTTTTTTCTTTTTTCCCTGGAAACCTCATTTTTGGACCTAAGGGTAAGAATGAAGTGTAATTACTACTGCTCACAATAAAGACGTTTCATAAATAGTTCTCTTTAGCAGGGGTTGAAGAACAAAATAATTTTCTTAATTAGCTTTTAAGTGTGTGTGTGTGGCATTTTGGAGCCAAATTTCCTATTAAGCACTGCAAGAACTAAAATGCATAAGTATCCTATTACCTGTCAACTCTTGCAATCATACAAACTCAATCTATAACAACCCTATAGGTGCAATTTTTAATGCAGAACTGTTTCAAGCATAAGATGAGAATTTCAGGA
Source organism: Formicarius rufipectus (assembly GCA_013399695.1). Taxonomy (NCBI): domain Eukaryota; kingdom Metazoa; phylum Chordata; class Aves; order Passeriformes; family Formicariidae; genus Formicarius; species Formicarius rufipectus. The sequence continues at coordinate 339,050 of VXAU01003794.1, forward strand.
TTATCAGAGGGTCTATAAAGAAAGGAAAATAATCTTTGTTTGTGGAATAATTCAGATTATCTGAACATCAGTTGTTTCAAACTTGGTTTACAAAGCACCCATCTATTAACTGTGCTGAAACCATCCTTGACTACCTGAAATCCTGATGATATAGGTTGTGTTCATTGTCCCCAGTGACTTGAAGATAAACAAGGCTGTAAGCTTCATAGAAGCTAGACACTTAGCATTTCAGGTAATTCCTTGTGATATCTTGAGATCTTGATATAGAGGATATAAGTCTCTTGGGTGTTGAGACTATGACAAGGAGCATATGTAGCTTTGATTAGCAAGTCTCAGGGTTCAAATGTGCAAATTGACAAAGCTATCTGCAAAGGTCTCTGGAGGAAGTGCCATGGTGTGTATTCCAGGGTGTCCAGGCACCATCAGCTGTTCACCTTCAGGTGGAAGTGATGTTTTTGTTGCTTTTCCATGAAGGGACATTGTCCACGTGCTGCCTCGCATTTAGTGCTGTTAGCTAAAACCAGAAGAGAAATATCTGAGAAAGGTAGGGAAATAAAGGTCAAACAAAAGATAAAACCCATACCTTGAAGTTGTTAATTTTTTTTAGTTTAAATTCACACCATACTACTTGTAATATGCAGAATGTTGGGGGGAGGGGGTGTTTCTTTCTTTTTTAAGCATTTTGTTTTGTCAACTTTGGATGCCTTGATGCACACCCTTACCCGTTTTTCAGACGTTTAGATCTTACTACAAAGTTAGTGGCTCAAGCTGGGTGCTCAGAGATGCTTTTAAAAGTGTAAACTATGTAACGTTTACATAACACTACATTGCTCACAGTCCGTTATTCTGTTTGCTACTTCCTACTGCTTTTATTAGAATGTGAATGATTAAAGTTCAATACAATAAAATGATAGAGGTGTGTTATCTTACGGCCATTTGTAAAAGAGCCACTTTGAGGTGCTTCATGGTTTACACAGTGTTGTGAACACTGGTATGAATTTCCCTTTGCTTCTGTAGGTGCTGCTTTGCAGAGACAAATATAACCTCAAATTCCCAGCACACTGATCTGTCTAAACACAATTTGACATGCGTTGCTATTAGCTTAGCACCTTATCAAATAATGTGCCCTGATAGAGATAAAAGGTTTTACAACCTTGCTGCCTTTGTTTCTGTGTGCATTCACCCACAGAGACAGCTCTGCAGCAGCTAATAATTAACACAAAAGACAAAGACAAATCTATATGGCTCAGTGTTGGAGGGGCCGATGTGCATGTTAAGCAGCCGGGCAAGCGAAATCTGCAGCAGGAGGGTCTGAAATGGGATCTTCAAAGGAGGCCTTAGAAGGAATTGAAGTTGGGCTTTGCAAAGTCTTGTTTTTACATGATGGAGCAGATGTCAAACTGCTGTCTGGAAATCAGTGTGGTTCTGTGTGTCAGCACACCTACTCAAGTCTTCAGAGAAGCTCTCTGTGCTCTGTTAGCCATAATTGTGTTGCTTTGCATGCCAAGTATAAGCGAAGTATCTGAGAAAGGAATTACGTGTGCTGAAAAAAGTCAGCCAGGGAAATAATAGAAAATGTTCATTCAACGGAATCCTTCCTAACTCCTTGAAGTTTTGTGTCATTGTGGGTATACACAGTTTTAGGTGGTAGCTTGGGGGACTAAATCCAAGGCCACACTGGCTTTTTCTGACTGTATTTTCAATTCAGAGGTGAGTGTTGTCCCCTTTCATTATTTTCTTGAATCATCCAGCACTCTTTAAACTGCCTAGCATCTTAGCCAGCCAAGATACTCCAAAATGGGAGCTGCTTTGACACATACAACAAGGTGGTCCAGTTTAGTGGAGGGAAATTAATGAAACAATTTAGTTTCTCTCTCCTCCTTTCAAAATGTGGGCAAGTACTTCCAAAGTAACCATCTCGCTTGTAGACTGCTAAGGCACTATTTTATTTTCTGAATAAATCTACAGTCCCTGTTAGTTGAGAGCAAAGAGCTCCTTAGTAACTTTAAAAATCAGGTTAAAAATTTTAATTATATATAAATATGATCTGTTTTTCATAAAAATCAATTTAAGCCAGACTTTGACAAATACTGGGTAATCCAAGCACAAATAGACGCCACGAGGGATTTTCAGAATTGTGTGTCTTCAGGTGCTTTTAAAAATCACTAACCATGCATTTATGTTTCAGTGTTTGACTGTGTCTCCATATTTATCTCCCAGTTTGTATCTGGGTTCCATTAAAAAGTTGCTTGAGTGTGAATTCAGAGGCATGTTAATCTGGTTCCTATCATTTAAATGTGACCTATCAAAGAAAATGATCCTCTATAATGCTGAAAAGTATCTGTAATGCTGAAGTGAAAGTATTTAAGAACAGGAGAAATAAAGAAATACAGTATTTTTTTTTTTAATAAATAGGAGAAACTTAAGTGCATGATTTTTTTTATTGCTACATTGACTTTTAAATTAACACTTATCAAAATAATAAAATTAAGTTGTAAGATCCTAATGAGTTGAAACTCCAGTTATCCACAGAGACAGGAGGTACAGCAAGTTGGAAAGCCAACAGTGATACTTGAAGGCTGCCTATAGAATGGATGCTTCATTTAGGAACGCTACGGTGTCACAATGATCCCAACACCTACGCCAGATTTTTGTAATTATAATTTGCTGACATTTTTATAGAAAAACTATGAAATTTTGATATCCACTTCTTGCTGAGTTTCAGTAAGATTTTGTAGTCCTTTCTTATAGGTGGTGTTTTGTGGGTTTTGTTTTTTGTTTGTTTGTTTTTTCAAGCTGTCCTTTAGTGAATATGAGCATCTTGCTGAGGTAAATCTGCGTGCTGTCACTTTGTTTTCTGACAGAGCTTTCTGAAGGGGCATTTTTTTTTGCCTGGGATTTAGTGTTCTAGTGAGCTGGTTAACTGATTAGGGATGCCTTGTCTTATGTTCTGACTTGTCTGGCAACGGTCACAATTTGTTTGAATGCTGAGAACCAGAAGAGTTTCAAGCACATTCCATATGGTATGCCCTAAATCTAATTTCTGTGGTTCTGACAAATGTGCAGTGGAAGCAGGTTCTGCTGCTGTTTACAGCCTGATGAAAATTTTGGGGTTTGTTGCGTGTGTCACGTGGAAGCCTTAGCAGTACAACCAATGTGCCGAGTGTTGCAAAGTCACCATCCCATCGAGCTGAATGCTCTGCGTTTATCAGCAGGACAAGGCAAAGCAATGAACAAGAAATCCTCCTTACCAAGTTGTCTGTGTTTGCCCAAAATACAACTGTTTGCCCTCCCTTTGCTTTCCTAAACCACAGAAGACTCAAAAGATCACCCAGCTACCAAAACCTACGTATGAGTCTTGCCTGAGTTGAAAAGTGAGAAGGCAGAAGACCATCTGGTCATGAGTAACTGTTTGCCTGGGACTTGCGCCTTCAGCAGCTGTCTCTTCTCAAGCACCAAAGCTGCAATGCAGCAGTGTCAGAGGGAAGGAAGATCCCTCATGAGGTCGAGGTATAAAAGCAGTTTGTTGTCCCTTTCTTTGAGCATGCAGGCAAAACAGTAAGGAAGAGGATGGAAAACAGCAAACAACCTGATTTTTTTTCTAGTGAGCTTCATGGTATATGCCCAGTGCCATGTTGAACAGTGAAATTTTGGCTGTGCTAAAAGTAGTTGTACTAATGCAGTATGAAAGCAGAGGTGAAATAGTAGTAACTAATGGTAAGTCTAACTTGGATGCTCCTGCATCCAAGTAAGTTTTAAAACTTACTATGTTGAGCAAGGAAGCTTTTGATTCAATTGTGAAAGACATGATCTCTGTGGAAATTTTATGATTTGCTGCATTTCAAATCAAGTGAATTCATTCCTGTGAATGCTTTTCCCGTTAGTGTCTTGGAGTTTCACAGACATAGTTTTGCGACGATTTACATAATTATCTAAATGGGCAACTCCTGGTCACCCATCACACTTTTTCCCTCAGGATCTCTTTATTTCTGCCCCCTGCAATCTTTTGAAGTCCAGCCCACGATTTCTGGGGTGTAGGTATTGGCTTGATTAACTTCAAAGCGACACACCACTGACTATCACATTAGCTTGTCAGTTGGCCTCCAGCAGGTATTGCAATGGTGAATGGAATTGAGTAGCTTTAGTGTAGCTATATTTAATTCTTTTTTTTCTCCCAGAGCAATGGCAACATAATTAAATATGGAGGTTCAACAATGTCATTCAAGTATATGTTGGTATGCTAAATAATAGTGTATGCTGCAGCTTTAAATGGAGAGAGGTATAGGATGCCAAAATGGGTTTTGTCTGTTTTTCACTACTTTGCTGCTCCAGGAATGTGGGGAGTTAGCTGAATTTTGTAACCAAACCCCTTTTCCAGTACTTTGGGGGTTGAAATGACATGAGATAGAACTTTTTTTTTTAAACTACAACTTGATTGGCATTGAACAAACAACTGTGTGCCTGTTTTCAGTGTGGTACTATAGATCCAAAGTCAATGCAGTGCGTGTCTTGTTACCAGGAGAGAACTGTAAGTTATCAGTCACATAAAAACTAGTTTTCCTAACTTATTTTTGTAATAAGAGATCTCAGGATATCATCTGGCCATGGTACTAGATACATTTCCATGGTTGAATGGATTTCTATGATTACATGGTTGTGGTAATCTGTGGGATGTGAAAAATATCCTGAAATCCTGATAGCTGGGGGTTCTTAGGGAAGTGAGACATTTTCTTGGTGGAGACTATTTCAGTATGCTTTTTTGGGATGATAGGGTTACAGTTTATTTTTCTGAGAACTCTTTTCTGTCTCGAATTTCTATATCAAATGATAGTCCAACGTAAGCTCATTTAAACAAAACTATGTTGGAAGTTAAATATGAACAGAGGGTGAGAAGGTTTGCTTTTCTGAGATCCAAAGCAGAGTTGCTACTGAGCAGCATTGGATTTAATTATCCTTCTTGTCAATTGTATAAAACAATATGGAAAAACATATATTTAGAGGCCCAAGAAACTCTGTGAGTATATATATACACAATGTGCTTGTTTGGATGGTAAATAGAGAAATATTTAGAGGAACCAGGTATGTTGGAAAAGAGACATGCATAGGTATTCTCAGAAGGTTTATTTGGTTAGTAACTGGAAGTTAATGGTATCTGAGAATAATAGGTCACAGTTCATGTAATGATTAACAGTTAGACACCAATGAGTTTTTATAGGGGACCACTTGAGGTATTTTGATGATCCAGGTATACCTGTTCCTCATTTGATAAATTCTGCAGTTCCTTTAGAAATGCTGCCTCTGGCAAAGCAGTTTAATGCCCTGCCACCTCAGGCAGTTTTCTGTACAAATAAGACTATACATGTTGGGCACTAAAACTCTGCAACTGACATCCCCAATGAAAGGGGAAATGAGAAATTAAGAATTCAGGTCTATGAAAGCACTTGCACGTGTCATTGCAGAAACCATGGCTAACATAAGACACTCCAATTAATACCAAATACTGCATATTATTTGATTACAATTCAGAAAACTTTTTTTTTGGTAGGTCGCAGTAGGGTGGCTTGATTTAAATCACTGCTTTTAATCATGATTTAAGTCAGCAGGCAGGAACCTTGTATTTAAATAATTAATTTTAATCTGTACCTAATTATTTTCCTGAAGAAATTCCAGCCCTGTTGCTAGGTATAAACAATTAAAACACACTGATTTACAAACAGATGTAATCGTAGTGTAATAATTAATAGTATTTTTTGCTATTAGAGAGGGTATATTAAAAATGCATGTAAGTAATTATATCACTTAATATACGCTTATTTGTAGTGCTAGGATGATTTTTTATTTTTTGGTATTGGAGAATGTTGCATTTTTTTTGTCTGCTTTGAGGATACTTCATCACCTAGAGTTTTTTAAAGAAGCATGCCTTGCTTTGTGAAATGGAAATTAAATGACTCAGTTACTTAGGGAAAAAAACATGTAACGAGATGGATACGTGATTTTAAAAGTGCATACTGAAGAAGTTTGACTTGTGTTTTCATAGTCACTGAACAGAAGAGGCATTAGCTGTAGTGAGTATACATGCTTAGCACACATTGAATTTTCAAATGTGTTTAGATAACTAAAAAAAATCCATCCATCTCCAGATGTCTAAACAGCATGTAATGTCTTTCCCCACGTATATCAGAATTTTAGAGCTTGCAGCTCTTGTAGTCTTCTGCATGTTTTGTCTTCACAGATGGCACAGAAGATCATCTCTCCATTTTTAACTTAAAATTGGTCTACCCAATAATGAATTTAACCCAGTGAAGAAAACATTAGTGCCATTTTTAGTAGATTGAGATTTTAAGAATAAACATTAGTTTAAGTAAATATGTAGCTGATAAAGCTGGTTGAAATTTTAATCCTGCTTATAAGAGGAAAATAAAGTCAGGAACCCCAAGAACAACGTAAGTTTTCAGAATGGTAAAGCAAAGAAAAACCAAGGTTTCTTCTTTTCCAGTTGTTTCTCCCAGCAGTGGCTACATGGACATAAAAAGGCTTCTAATGAGCCATTACACTTGGTAACAAAATAGACTCCTGCTTGCAACTGTCACAGTAGCACCTAAAAAGTTGTCATGGACAGGTTGGTTCAAACAAATAAACATAAGCTTGGCAGAAAATACTGTGACTATGTTTAACGGGCAAAGAATATACCCTCTCTGAAGTTTGTATTTAAGCATTTTTCTCATGTGCAGCTGAAGAAATTTTGAAATGTGTATAACATACTGTAGAAAGTTTTGAAGAAAATGCTCTCTATGCTTATTGAATTGTCAATATTAGATTAGCAACTACTAAAGCAAAGAAATTAATTAGATTGCAAGCTCAAGTTTTGCCCAAACTCATAACTTTGAAGAAAAGTCATGGGAGAATCTGTGTTGTAGTCTGATGTGCTGTGTTAGTTTGCAGGCTGAACTGTGTCTCTGAAGTGCTTTCTTTTAAGCTTTCTTGATGGTAACAGAAGAAATAATTTCACTGTTTCTCTTGATAACAGAACAGTGGCTGAGTTCCTTCTAAACATGGAGATAGATGCACGAGATTCTGGAGGGGGCTGCACTGAGTTTGCAGTGGTTGAGTACTTTTTCTGCAGTGATTGACTCCAAGTTCCTACCAGTACCCAGGATGAAGAGATTAGTATTACAACTCCCTTCTGCCATCCGTAATGTTTGCATCTTAGATCTTAGCAGCTTTAATCCTCTGCAGTCTTGGGCTGAAAGGAAGTGGATCCATCACACATATCTAACCATTAAAGTATCACTCCTGCTACACTATGCAAATGGGCTTTTCCTTACTCAGTTCTTTCACTGCTACACCCTAAAGAGGACTGACTGTGTTTTTTGAGCAGAGTTGTGCAGCTAAGGGGAACCATTCTTCAGATTGGGGGATTTACAATCCCCTCAGGAATTAGACCTTTTCCCTGTAGCAGTGTCCTGGAGGGGGAAATAGTTTCGTCCTTCTCCTCTATAGGGATGGCTTCATTAGAAGCCAAACCAACTGGTGCTGATCTGAACAGTCCTCTAAGGTGGGGAGAAAAGTGAATCTGCATTCTCTGCAGCAAGACCCTGGGAATGATCCAGCTGTCATATCAGATGAAAATTCATGAGTCTGTTCTGTCACCATATGAGGCAGCATAACAGATTATGGTCTGATTCGTATAATTTTCTGTTTTCTTTCCTTGCCACTTGTCTTTTTAGCTATTAAACAGGGTTAAGGGTCCTCTTGTTACTTTATTAATACAGAGATTCTACATCAGGGAGACTTTTGCCCTTCTATTCCTTGGGAAGTTTCTCTCAATGCTAGAATTCAAAGTGAAGATCAAAGCTGAAAAAATTGGACACAGAGGAAAGAGTAGATATTCAGCAGCTTTTTTACAGAAAAGAAAACTCAGTGGAGAGTATATATCATATATCAGATAGTTCAGAGACACTTCTCTTCCCTGCTGAGAGGGAAGCTAGATGTACACACTAGATGGGGGGCCTCACTATGGAGCATGCTGGAATAGATTACAGCCAGAATCCTTATCAAATAATCTGGAATATTAGTGGCTTCTTGATTTCAGCAGTCAAATGACTGCAGTTACTTCAGGGATTTGCTCTTTGGATTTTCTAGCTCTGGGAACTGAACTTTCCCTTCAGGAGGATTACCACTAGTTCCTCTAGACCTAATCAGCATAAACCTCCAGCCCAGCAGGCAGGTGTCACGGTAGCTGTGCCTTCACAAAGTAGGTACAAGATGTGAGAAGTTCAGAATTAATAATGCAAATCTTGTGTCATTTTTATCATTGGACCCTGCGGTGAGGCTCTGATTAAATGGATATTCAAAACTTTGCATTAATGTGCACCCAATTGTAATTTGCATATAATTAACAGCACAAAAAAATATAATTTTATTATTTGCTGTCAGAAAGCAAGATCTGTGGTAGCAAGGAGCTACATGCAGTTAGTGAAGTGTAATATAAATGACTTTATCTCATACCTCTTCAGCAGCACAAAAAATTCCTTCCTTTAAAGTTTTGCTGAAATAGACTATTTGGGGAGTGAAATACACAAATACAGAGAATAAATGCTAATTGCTAAACTACATAGCTTTGTGTTTAAGCCTACACATTCTTTCCTTCATCCCTAATGTGAACAATGCTCATGGATATGCATTTCCTTTGCATTTACTTGAAAGTCATAGGGAAAGGAGCAGATGTTAGTCCAGTAATTAGCAGTTAAAATAGCATTTAGTGTCTGGAATCTGGTGACCCAATATTATTTTCATTTGACTCTGGGTCAAAATATGTATACATTGTCTTTCCTTTATTCATTTGTGACTATTTTCCTATCAAAGTAAGATGCATACGAGCCACCACCCATTTAAATGCTGTGTGATGAGACTGGCACACTTATAGTTGGAAAAACATAAGTTTTGCAATGTATTGAAGGCTGAAAAGCCTTAAGATATCAACTTCCAAGGCTGTTAGAAGTAAAGAAGTTCCTTGAAAGGCTCTGAGGGTAGATCAACAGCTGTTTCTTATATAATTGTGTCAGGCTGAAGCTTCTTATGGTACTGTGATGTGAAACTCTGTTCTAATCTGGTTGCATTGATTATTTTAAGAAACATCTGTACTGCTATGAAGTTTGTTTTCTTTTTTTTTTTTCCCTTAAACTATTGAGGCACTTAAAATATAATTTGAGCTGTCTCTTCCCAGTTTGGATATCCAGTCCATCTTTCATTCCTTAGGTCTTTGTATGGTGTTTGGTGTTTCTTTCCTTGGGCCTATGTGTGTCAGTCTATAAGCAGCAGATCACTGCTGGAAAGGAATTACAGTAATTGACTGCTGTGGTCACAATTAACTCTGTGGGAGAGGTGCTAAGGTTAAATGATGTTACAATGGCTTTTCTGCTCAAAGAAGTGATCCCACCTTCAAAAGATTGAGGAGTAGTTGCCAAATGACCAGGAAATGCCAAGTAAGCAAGTAATAAATTACCATGTCCGTTTTCTCAGCAATGGTCTGACTTTGCCATGTGTTGCCAGGGGGGCTGCATCACTAAGCAGAGGGTGTGGCTGGATTTAGGGGATGCAAGTCTCAAGCTTATTGTGAAGGGACACAATAGATATGAACTAAATTCGGGGTCCTCTCTGAGTATGCAGTCTGAAAGATTTTACAGGAGAGAGCACTGTTTTGCTTTGCTTTGTCTTTAAAATGGATTTGTCCTATCACAGCAAAGGGTGGCACTTTGTAGACTGACATTAAACTCTTACTACCATTTCTATGATGTTTTTTTCCGGAGGGAACATTCCTCATCTAGGTACCTAGTGCCTCTTATTATTAGAATAATAAGGTATATGACAGGCAGTGTTGGCTCTCTATATGTATATCTATGTGTTCTCTTTATCCATTGGTGCAGTTGACAGCGCACAGAAGGGATTGGAGCACAACTGGATCATTCTCTTGTGTGGGTGTACATGGATGTTGTCCTTTTTTTGTCCAGACAATTTCTGTGTACCTCTGTAAACTGAAGAAGGATTCTTAATCCTGCCTATTGGTGCTCCTGGGTTGCAGTTGCATACGGAACTGAAGGTGAGAGAGGCAGAGATTTTTAATTGCAATTACCAGTTGTCTTCACTAGCCTAATTACTCTGTGATTCCAAAGTCAAACTGGAACCTGGCATGCTGAACATGATAACCTTTTCTAGTGATGGTAGGACGTTTGCAAATTAACATACCTGAGTTGTGACTTGGAAACCACAATGAACTGAAGTGATTAATAGTTGATACTAATTAGCATATTAGACTATTATTCAGAAACTTTCTTTAGGCACATGGCAAGCTTTAGAATGTAAGGAACACAAATTGGAATACAATAAAAAGTTAAAAATGTAAATTTGCCAAAAATAAATTGCATAACTCTATCTTTTTTTTAAGTAGTTGGACTAGCCTAATGTACATACTAATACACTGTTTTAATGTATTTTTGAAGGACCGGCCACAAAATAATGTGAGATGATTCTAGGCTCTGACCATACTGAAAAAAGATCATAAGACAGTTACACCATTATAAAGCAGAATATAATAAAAATTGCTGTGTGCTTTTCATCTGAAAGATGAATTGTAAGTTCTCAATCTGCTCTAGGCTCTGTAAAACCAGAATAATTCCAGGGAGATGTAACTACATGACTTGAGATTTATTGTCTTTGCCTTGTATCTGTGGTGCAAAAATTGGGTGTGCTGTATTCCTCAGTAATGAGTGGTCAAATATCAACCAGGTCCAGCTTATTGAAGTTTCTTCCTCTCTTTCTGTCACATGGTAAGCTGTGACTTTTTGGTTTTTGTTACCAACTGTAAATTTTTTTTGAGCTTTTTTGAAATATTTTGTGTGGCTTATAGCACACGTGGTAAGAGTGTTCTTCAGACTGTTCCAAGAAAAAAAGGTGTGTTTTCTTGTGAAGGGGGTTCTGGGGAAATGCTCACAGGTACACAGGCTTTAGTTATCTGTGTCACAGGGTTTTCAGGCAGAAAAGTGATTTGGGAATTTAGCAGTCCTTCAGCTGAAGCTCTGTTTCTTGATTCACCAGGAACTCTTCAAAAGTGCTGTTTGTAATGCTGGAAATGTATTTTTCTAAACACGTAGCTTTTTTAGACAGTTAGTTGTTCAACTTGTTTGAAGTATCATTTGCTCTATTTATGTTAGCAGCATGTAGAGTATCTGCAGTTGCTGACTATGGTGGCAAACTCAGCCCCTTCAAATGTATCTGTAGCTTTATTTGCATAAGAAAAACATGTATTGAGTTTGGAAACTGTTCAAAACCAAATCTACAGAAGATCTGTATGTGAGAACTTAGAGGTACGTGGGATAAAGCAAGTGTAGTTTAACTGCAGAAAGTCTAAGGCTCTGAAAAATCTACAAACTAAATAACTTATTTTCAAGATCTGACTGGGAAAAAGAAACACATATTTTCCTCCAATATTCACTATTCTAATTTGGTAGAAGGAAGCTTTTACATGTCTGTTGTTGCCAAGGTAACCACTTAGTTCATATCCATGTGTTGAGCATATGTGCATCTTTTTATCTCCTAGCTCTGAGGCAATACCATAACATGGCATTTGGGAAATGTTTTTGGTGATTTTTTTGGTTGGTTTGTTTGTTTTGTTTGTTTTTTAAAGCATATAAAACCTCTTAACATCTAAAAGGTTCATTAAACGATTTTGCTCAAAACAGACTTAAATTATTCTTTTGGAGTTCTTTTATGCTAAAGTTCTGAATGTGACAGATCTTATATCTTCAAACTCAGCACAGATGAACTTTAAAAAGTAAATAATTGTCAATATTTAATTTCCAATGCATATGTACAATGGTTCATGGATTACATGCACACACAGGCACAGATGTAAATGGATTGTGTCTCTGTGTGGGAAGGACTGACAAAATGAAACCCAAGGAAGTCTTGACATTTTAATCTTTCCTACTGATACATTTTGGTGCTAAATTAATTGTCCAACAGCCTGGATCCACTTGAGATTGAGTCGCTGGAGCCATTGGTATCAAACAGAAGCATTGACAGCATGAGTGCTTGTGGTGCTGTAGTGGTTTTAGAGAAACTAGTCAGGTTCTTGCATGGCTTGCACACTGACCAGCAAAGAATGAGTGGTTTTGCCCATTTCAGCGTTTGTTGGTAATCTCCAAAGTGCTGGGCAACAGAATTTATGTAGAAGTTAAAAAAAACAAAGGCAGGGCGTGGGGGAATGGACTGACTAAATATTATGACTTAGGCAGGTATATTCCCTGACTTATTTGAAACATTTTGAGTCAAGTCGAGTAACTCCAGTTCTTTGAGATGCTGTAATACCAGGAGCATGAAACCTGAGGAGCTTGTCCTTCCTTGTCCTTCTAGTCTTGCAAAACACTGTAATATGTCTCAAACTAGCAGGCACATGGATGTTGTTTCTTGAGTCAAGTGTTTGAAACAAAATAGAAGAAAATACCAAAGCCCTGTAAGCTGCCTTCCTTTTGGTACGTGTAAAAAGCTTAAACAAATGATTATGCTAATACAAATATGCAGATATTCTAAATAGATCTTGGATAAAATTCACCCTGGTTTTCATATCACAGATGATAGTTTTGGTGCTTTTAATGTTCTGAAGCTCCCTGAAAATTTTTTAGTTATTATTTGTATCTCTTATTTTCACTTTGGACAATAACATTAATTTGACCTATCTGGTGATCATTAGAGAGAAGATATTGAATTAGTAGCTATTAGATAAGATCCTTTGACTTACACATGAGTGAAACACAATAAAGTTTGTCCATAGTAGTTGAAGTGTTAAACTTGGCGTATTTCAAAGCCTACCTGTGCTCATTTTTAGAGTTCACTCTCAGCATGTGCCATCGTTATACATGAGTATTCTGAAGTGAACCCAAAGAACATGGAAAAAAAAGGAAATCTGCTCTTTTGATCATATATTTCTAGACAATTTCATTGGTGCCCTCTCTACGAAGGAACTCTCTCCAAATACAAGTTGTATTAACCTGCAGCTCAAGAGAAGCAGTGCAAACAAGTTGCCTCTTGAAACTCCATGTCCTCCTAAGCCCACCAGGTGCAGCCCAGTTTTATGCCTTAGTGCAGCAGTGTCTGAAAAGGGCAGAAATGTTAAGTTACTGGAGTAGTTTTTCTTCTCCCTTGCAGAATAAATTACCATGTCAGTGCATGTTTTACTTTCAGATGTCTCATTTGAAGATCATCCCCTGAGGTCTTGTTCTGGGGAAGTGCAACTGGCACTGCCAAGTCTGTAGATAACGACTGTCTATTAATTTTCACAATCACCTCTTGTTGGCATTTGACTAAGTTTCCTGTTTAGTTACATGAAATAACTGAATGCAGAATTAGTATAATGAAAGAGGGTTTAAACATATATTTTCCCTGTTCTTCCTGTTACATATAAAGGCATATTTTTTATAGTCTTAAGATGTGGGTTATAGGATCAGCACCTTTAGCACTGTTTGGTTTCTGTTTTTACTTTTTGCACTATGCGTTAATGCCTTTGAACCTTTGTACATTTTAAACTTCCTCATAATTCTTTATCCTCACCTCTCCTGATTTTTATGGTGTGTGGAGCTCATCAAACTTATTTTTCTGTACAGAGAAACTGAGCTTTCATTTAATCTGTATTTGATGCTTTTTACACTTGACATTTTGATTGTTTTGATTTGCTTCTGTTGTGACATAGAGCATCCATCTCAGTTTGACTGTCATGTTCAGAGAGACGCAAACTTGGGAACATGATCTTCTGTAACTATCAGAGAGCAGATCACGCAGAACTTAGCTGGCTAGTAATGCCTGAGGTTTTGTTTCTTGAAGCAAACTTCTTGGATTGTCCCTAGAGGAGAGCCTCTGAGCCACGTGTGAATTGTGGAACCAAAGTGTCCTCATGGATGCAGATATGTAGGTACTCCACCTGCTTGGGAACCCTACCATAGGAGTTACATATCCCTTCACGTGTTCCTGCTTGTTTAGTTACCTGAGTGATCGAGTAAATGTCATGGAGCTTTGCACTTATATTTTACCTCCGACTTCCAAATTCAACTTGATTGAACTATTGAACCCAGAGCTTGGGTCTCTTGTCAAGGAGCAGACTTAAAACATGCAAGGCAAATTATATTAGCAAGTATTAAAATAATTTTCTTTTAACTCTGCTCTAAACTTATCAATGATCAGTATGTTATGTTAAAATTAAACCTGATCAAGAATAATCAAGAATTCAAGAGAATACACTAGGGGTTTTTGAGGGGGGGGCAGGTTTGGGTTTTTTGGGTTTTTTTTTTGTTTTTTTTTTTTTT
>VXAU01003794.1:354394-365707 GCA_013399695.1 Formicarius rufipectus
GGTGGGGGGGAGGGGGTTGGTGTTTTTGGTCCTTTTGCTACTGTGTAGTATACTGGCAAAATTAGGCCAGAAGTAAATGTGAATTTGCTTCTCTGTCTTATACCTCAGCCTTATCTCTGATAGTATTGTAATTTATGTAGTCAATGTTCCAGGAAGTCATGCACAGGGAAAGCAAGATTCTGTATATCTGGGAAGGCCCTTTCTATGGTGCCTCCATGTGGTGGTTTAACCCCAACCAGCACCCCAGCCCCACACAGCCCTTTGCTCACTGTCCCCAGCCAGGAGGATTGAGGAGATATTGGAAGGGTGGAAACTAGAAAAGTCACATGTTGAGGTCGAGAGAGTTTAATATGGAAAGCAGAAGCCATGCTCACAAGCAAAGGAAAGCCAAGACTTAATTCACTGCTTTCTGTGAGTAGGTGTTCAGCCACCTTGAGGAGAGTAGAGTCCCATCCCATGTAAGAGTTATTCAGGAAGATAAACACTGTCATTTCAAATGTCCCCTCCTTGCTCCTTTGCCCCTTCTTTATACACAGAGCATGATGCCATATGGTCTGGGAGATCTCTTTGGTCATTTGGGGTTGGCTGTCTTTGCTGTGTCTGCTCCCAAGCACCCCAACTCCCTTGCCAGTGTAGCTGTACAACCAGCAGAAAAGGCCTTTGTTCTGTGTGAGTCCTGCTGAGCAATAACAAAAAGGGCTCCAAATTATCAACCCTGTGCTCAGCACAAATCCAAAACACAGCCTCATGCTGGCCACTGTGAAGACAATTCTACTCCAGCCTAAAACCAGCACACTCCAGAAGTATGGTATTGTTGTGTTGATTCTATTTTAGCTTTCAGTGTAAAAATATTCACTTCTCTTTTTAAAAACTTGTAACTTTGAAGGTAATAAGTAAAACTTGCCATGCCAATGTGCTGTTCGTACTGGAAATGGTCTTTTTATCTGTCAGTTTGGGTACCGGGTGTCACTGTGCACTGGCATCAATTACTCATGTGTGGGCATTATCTAAAGTTTAGGTGCTGAGCAAATGAGGAAGCCTCTGTTCCTTAATGAAACAATAAGTCCCTAGAGTTTCTTTATGTCCTTATGCCTAAATTCTATTCAAGATAAAAGTATACTTGTCTACTTTTTACTTAACAATGAATGAAGCTTGTATTTGACTGGTTTGATGCAACACTGGAAAAGAACATGGAACTTTACCTTGTGTTATTCCTGGGGATTCATAGGTTTTTATTTCTAAATTCCAGTCAGTTGAGTGTTTGTTAAGGCATGGATCTTCTTGCTGAACAACTAAGTATTGAAGGAAAAGAATGGGTTTCCTTGTTTGATTTTTTTTTTTTTTTTTCCTTTGAATGTTATTTCTGAATGTACTTAGTGATCTTTTTACACATGGGATTTATGCCACAAGAACTGTTTTTTAACTCTGAAGATATCAGCTGGAAGGAAACGTGCAAAGCATAAGCAAAGACTGAAAATAAAGGGAAAAGGTGCGAAAATGTCTATTTCTGAAGTATTTTGTTGCCATCTTTTGTTTAAAACCAACAGTTGAGTTCACTGTTACAGTAACTTAAACGTAGGAATAAGCTACTGCTTTCTGTAACAACTACTGCTTGACTATTTTTGCCCATGTATTTAGCTCTTCCAGTAGATTCCAGACAAGATTCCATCCACTTCCTGTATGCCTATTCAGCATGTGGCTGACAGCTTCTTGAATTGCACAGCTGGCATCCAGAAGCTTCATCCAGAAGCTTCAGCAGTTCTTACTCCACCACGACCCAGCTCATGCTCAACACCTTCTCTGAAACTAGAAGAGTTTTTTCAAATCATACATGACCATAAAGAACTGTGTCTGCAATGTTCAGTAGCTGGTTTGAGGTTTATTTGCATGTGAAAGAGTAAGAGGCCCCTATTCTGCCTACAAATCTTTTAAAAGAGACAGTACTCAAGGGGAAGGGATTGAGTTCTGTAATGGAATTGGGAATAACTTATATTAAGCAAGATTGTACTGATATAACTGCAGCTACACAGGAGACACTGGCTGAAGAAGTGAAATAATGGTATACTGCTATAGGAACAGTGTCCAGACAACAGCTATGGAATTGGTTTTCAATGCAATGGCATACAAGTCAGCCATATGAATGGAGTTCTTTTCCCCAAAGCTGCCTGAGCATTCTAAATAGTTATGTATACATGATTCTGTTCTTTGTTTTTTCTTCTTTATTTTCATGATTTCTGGAGCGTAACTTCTAAAATGAAAAATCCCTCTAGTGGGTAACCTTAGACTTCTAATATGTTTAGCTAAAAACTCATGATGTTTTTATAGCTTTAGTTACTTGAAAGAAGTAATGATTAGCTTAAAACTTGTGCTATTTGGGATAAAGCATTTGGAAATAGGGATTCTCAAGGCCAGTATGTAAATACTGGTCCCTAGTCATGTATCTCTCTACCTGCTACTTGATCACAGAGAAGTCTCAAAAACATCTCTGAGGAGCTCTAATTGGGTGTCTGCACAGTTCTACTTGCAGTACAAAGGATGATAATTAAGGTTAGGCAAACATTTCAGACGTAACTTAGTAAATGCATTTCCCTTCTCTCACTTGATTATTTCTCTGTCTTCTAAGGCTGTTTTAGTAACAGGCTGATTTCCATAACATTTTCTATTTTTAAGAACATTGTGTTCTGTATTTCTGTAGATCGGGTTTAGAACATATAGTTAAAGGCAAACCATTTGTATTGACTGTTCATTTGAATGTTTTTATTAGTTTGGGGTTTTTAATTGTGAATTTAACGTTTTTGATGGAAAACCTACTAAGGATGACATTAGTGGCAGTCTCTGATGGAATTTTCTTTCACCAATGGGAACCCAATAACCAGGAGACTATTAACAGTTCCTCACTAGCAGTATAACAGGAAAAAGCACTTCATTTCAGCCTTGAGGAGGACATTTCAAGAGAGCTATAGATCTCCTTGTGCAGTGATTCCCTGTAAATGATGCTGAAATTTTAGGTTTTCAGCAATGCTATAGAAAATGAAAATAGGTGTGATGACTGTAGTACTTGGGATACTGTCACATCATAATCTGAGCTCGAAGGCATTACCTTTTTTTATGTCTATGGACTTAATTGTCAGCCAGCATATGAAACAAGGGGGAAGAAAGCTTCTTTAATTATAAACTGAGGTTACAACAGTATTAAAGCAAATAAAAGTACAATTTAGCAGTTAAGGAGTTGACTGCAATGTGACAGGGAATAGTGACTGTGCTCTGATTTTTACTATCATCTGCTGGCACACGTCTTCACTGTCAGATCAAGCTTTCCAAACAACACATGAAGTAAAATTTTTTAAGAAATGTAATCTTTAAGAAATGTATCTCAACTTATTAGTTTAAGAAAGGATACATTGTTTTTTAAAAGTAATGGCAGGCTCTCTTTGCCTAACCCATACAGCAACTGCAATGTTTTAGAGAAAGAGATTCTACAATTGATAGGGATTGATATATGTCGAGCTGGAAGAAATATGATCCCAGAAACAAAAATATTGACCATTTAATATTTTTTCCTTTTTTGTTCTTAAAAGCTTTTCTTTCAATTTTGGTTCAGTCTAAGGCTCTCATGCATTAATTGAAGAGGTTAGACTTGTACCTGCTCACTACGTTAACAGCTGTTACTAATTAGCAGAGCTTAGTCATTAAGGAACCTGCTGGGGTTTGAGGAGAACAATTTATATTTTTTTTCATGGCATTTAAGCACACAATATGCTTGTGAGTGGAAAAGTTGCATTTGGGAGCAGTCAGTTTTAAGAACATTAGCATATCTACGGTGAGCTAGACTCGAGCTGCAAACTAATGTTCTCAGGATAGGGGGACAGAGGAGAGGCCCCCACTGCTTGAGTAGGTACTGCAGGAGGGGTGGTTGAGAGCAGCCTTTAGGGCTGTAGCTGTGCCTGTGGTGGAAGAGTCATGTGGCCTCCCCTGTTTGCCCTTGGTGAAGCTGCATCATGGCAAGCTTCAGCCTCGAGCGGTCTTTGGACACCCATTTTCATTAAGCCTCAGTACCTGGGCAATATAATGTCTCATAAGAGTATGAGGGAAGAGAATTGTCTCTTCCTGGGTTGTTCAGAGTGTGGCAGGCTGGGCACACATGCAGCAATCCATTAGAAAGGTGCAGGCTGGTTTCCCTAATTCATTATTTTTGTTCTGTGAAGCGGAACCATTTTCTCACCTGCTTTAATGTAGCCCCTACTTCCCATAGGCAGCGGTATGCTTTGTCTGCTTCCACAGCCTGTTAAGTTAATAAATCCCAGTGTCCTTTCCAGGAGCTAGGAGGTTTTTAGTGTGTGTTGCTGTCATACCATTCTGTACAAGTTCTGATGCAAGTTACCCTGTGAAGTGTGAGGACAGCAGTTTTGATTAGTTTCTCTGCCGGGGTGAGATGAGAGAGGAAGCCTTCCTGCTCCCTTTGCCCCTTGAGCAGCTGTGCAGGACAAGTCACACAGTGTTGGGCTGATGTTGAGATGAATGTTAGCCTCTTATGAGGTTTTTATTCCTAATGGCACCTTTTAATGTGCCAGATTACATTAGGGGGTCAGTCTTCAAACTTTTGCTTATGGACTTTGAGATCTATCCGGCTATGTTGGATTTAAACTTTAAACACCTTGTTAATGTATGCGGTTGCATCAGTCTTTGCTGGTGGTACGTGTGTAATAAGTTTGAGTTGTTCCCTAGAGGGGTTTTGTTACACTAGAAGATGCCTATGCTTATATTTTAAAGTACTTCATCTCCATATAATAAATAATATACCACTGTTAGCTACAGCTGCTGGATGAAAACTGATATTCTTTCCAGGTAGGGACAGTGTTCATGTATTCAGCTACGTAGTTGTACTTCAAACTACCAATAAAAACAAACAAAAACACACAAAAAAACCCCAAAAAAACCAAAAGAAAAAACAAACAAAACCCCAAAACCGAAAACCAAAACAAACAAAACAACAAAACAAACAAAAAAAATAACAAACCCCCACCAAGATAGACACAAAAGCCCCAATCAAAATAACCAGAGTTGATTGAAGTAGCCCATTAACAAAAAAGTAACTAAAACCAGGAATTTGTGTTTTTGTGACTATGCTTCTAAAATTAACATCAGATGGTTTTAGTTTACCCCCTGCCCAACTTTGTCAGTCTAATCTGTTCCTAGATGAGTCTCTGCAGTGTGTGTGTGTGTTGTGAGAAGTGACAGCTTGCTGCTGTTTCTTGGCTGGCAGAAGGGCTCCTGGAGGCCACAACAAGCAAGATGAGTCCAGTGTCATCCCATAAGCTGCAGGAGGACAGGGCTGGACAGTAGAGAACATTTGTTTCAAGAAGCATTGAAAGGCAAATTTTGCAGCTGAAAATAGGATGTTGCTACTAACTAAAAATTTGACCTATTTTAATCTGGAAGCTGTCAAGATATTTTGACAGTATGGGAGAATCCCCTTCTCCTCTCTGCTGAACATGTTCCAAAAAAACCCTCCTGGCTAAAGGGAATTCACTTTGCCAATTATTTCAGTTGTTGTGGGAAACCACAGAGGCTGTTTAAATTTCTGAAATTGGCTCTTCTGGGAAGTAAGTTGTGGCAGTGGAGCAAAAGGATAATAGGATTTACCATTGGTGAGGAGAAAATAGTTGTCTGCCCTCATTTGTTCATGTTTGAGCATCACACGAGCTCCCAGCCCTTGGTCTCCAGCCATGAGCTGCTGCTTGGGCCAAGTACAGGAGTGGCAGGTCATTTCTTTGATGGAAGTGGGGCCTGTGGACTTGGCTTCCATAACTATCCTCTCCTGAATCTTCTCCTGGATTAGCTCATACATCTTGTAGAGCACCTCCAGCTGTCAGTAGTTTGAGATTTGCTACAAAATGCACACTGGTCAGTTTGATAAGGATGCTTTGACATGAGCTTGGGCATTAAACTTGCACAAGCAAGGACTGAACTGGTTTCACTGGCTGTCAGACCTGGCTGTCAGACCTGGCTGTCAGCTTGTTATAGAAATAGAATATGGAAAGTTACTAAATTTCTCTGTACCATTTTATGTTGCTCAATCTCTTTGATTCGTTTTGCTTTCACATCTTGCATTTTCTTTAGAGGGGAAATCATATTAAGACTAGGAGTAAGAATCAACTACTGACTCCATGGAAGTCATTGGAAACTTTTGCCTTCATGGGAAGACTTTCCCAGGAAGAGTTTTTTCTTAACTCTGAGCACTAAACATTCTTTATCTCTGGAGGATTGTGCTCATTGGCAAAATATACTTCCCATATATTAAGTCCAAGTGCAAATTAACGAAACACCTGAAAAACCCCCAAACCTTTCATCAGAACTCTCAACCACCCCCTAAGTATTGAGCCTTAACTGAAGCAACAGTACTTGCCCTTGTCTTTGTAGGCTCACAGGCAATATAACAGCAGCTTGAGTCAGCTTAGGGGATAAGAATGATGCACTTAAAGATGAGAGGTTCTTCTTATGCTGCATAGCTCTTTAAAATGCTAAGTATTTCTGTATTTGCAAGTACTTATTTTTTAGTTTCTGCAATATCCTAATTTATTTTTTTTTTAAACACCAGGGAAATATCAGGTTCCTGTGTTTGTTTTTATATTAATCTTAAGGGAAAACACATACTTTCCTCTGATGGATTTTATAATTTGACTCCTGCTACTTATAAAGATACTTGAAACATTTAAAAACAGTATTAAGCCATCTCATTCATTTCTGTTGGTTGCTGTTGTGTGAAAATAACAGATAATCACTACCTGCCAGTTATTAACATTTCAAGCTAAAGAATTGTGATAGGACACAAACTTTTTAACTAATTTTTTTTCTGGTATTCCTTTATTCTTTTCCCTTTTAAGGGTACTCTAAATATAGTTATAATAATTTACAATGTTCGTAAACTTCCTGCTAGGGGGATGAACTCATGATTTTAGAAAGAAAATTAATACTGATAAAATGCACAAGATTGACAGAATTATAAACAATGTAATTTCACTGTATGACTGAATAGGCCAACCAGAGGCATCAGAAGTACAGAATTCCCCTTTAGCCCAAATGTGCCTTGGTCTGGTCTGGTGGGATAAATGAGGTAGCTGAGCCTCTCCTTTAGTTCTAACCTTTGGCTGTTTGTTGAACCTCATAGTCCAAAAATTATCTCACAGTAGATTTGATGGAGTATTTTGTGTGCAGTGTGATTTGTACTTGCTTCAGTCCAAGTTCTAGACCAGCAGCCTCCAGAGGTCTCAGCCTTTGGAATCTAAAGTAGTCAGAAATCTTAGAGCTGCTTCTTTGTAACTAAGCAGTGGTACAGTAGCACACGTGATGTGTCACACACATGAGTTCATTGAGGCTTCAGAATTCATTGATATCTGATACTGAACTTGGAGAAATCAGTTAAACAGTAAAAATTAATCAGATTTGGTGTCTACAAATCTCTGATGTTCAAAATTTTATTTCACAGCTACAATCTGCTGGCAACTTCAGTGCTCTGTAAGTTCTTAGTGATATAGATAGAAGGATTTAAAATGTCCGAGTTGGGTCTGAATCGGCTGCCAGCTGAATTTTTTTTTTTTTTTTTTTTTTGGATTTCAGCTTTAAAATGAGCCAAATCCATTAAATTCTGTTCTTGAGGACTTTCTCCTAGGCCCTGCATCTTGTGCTGTTTTCACTCAAACTTCAAGTGAATCTTGCAAAGTAAAAAATACCTGTTTTTCTCAGACTTGATATTTCAACATTACTAATTACTTTGGCAGATTTAAGAAACAAACCACCTTAAACCTAACTGCTGCAGAAAAGCACATCTGCCTTGATGTGTCACTGCCATTAGTATGTAGGAAAAGCCAAGTAGAAAAAAGCAGGGCAGTTGTTCTATTAATTAATTGGACAAAGACTTAATTAAAAAAAAAAAAAAACTAATCAAGGTCAAAGTGTTGTATTATAAAGGCCTTATTAACCAAATGTACATGAGCTGTTGAGCTGTGTGGGGAGGGGAACAACAAACAGGTGCAGTCAAATTTCATGCCCAATAATTGTCTTCAGAACAATTGTTATCAAGTGTTTATACTTTTTTGTTATGATAAAAATATCCTTAAAAATTGTAGTTCAGGGAACACCCATTTATTCCAGCAAAACTACAGATTTTACTGACTTTCCTTTTGAAACACTTCATCAAAAAGGATTTTCTTTAAATGCTGCACTGCTCTCCAGGTTTCTATTATTGGGATATATACTAGTGACTTTCTAAGTTAAAAAAAAAAAAAAAGCTTCTGGATTTAATTGAACACAATAAAATTCTGATTAATCTATTTAAAAAAATCATATTTAAGAAATAGTTTAAATTATGACAGAAAAAATATTCTTTTTTTTATGAAGGCTTTTAAATTATTTTATAAGGTTTGCCCATCACACCACTCAGGTCCTGCTCTTGTTACCTTTACGTTTAGTCCTGTCACACTTGTTTGAATGGAAGTGGTAACAGTGTGCTGGGACTATCATCCATACCCTGGGAGAAGACCCTGAAATCCCTGCAGTGCCAGGCATGAGGAGCAGCCATAGAATTCTTCCTCTAACACAAATAAAGACCTCTAGAGAGGGTTCCTCATGTGTTCATTTATCTGGGATTTTGTTTCTGCGGTATTCACTGAAATGAGCTAAGAATGAAATGATTAGCACCTGCCCTGACCAGATGGTGAGTTTGTGGGACTTCATCAGATGCTGAAGCTACACGAGTGTTTTGTGCAAAGGTGGAGATGATCATTTTACTTCCTGTTTCACTCTTTCAGCATAAATATTGCACAGGGTTCAGGAGGTTGGTGCTTTTTCTCTCTGAAGTTGTGTAGTTTTACCTGAGCTGGATCATCCTGGTTCTTCTTTTTCTAGGAATCACATTTGCTACTGACTAATCTTCATGCATTATAACAGCTTTTAAGCAAAACAGTTGGTACTGTTAGTGGCTAAACTGCTTCCACCCTGAGTTGCTTTTGAATTCTTGGCTGAGTACAAGCTAGTCCTGGAATTTGACACTGTCCAGTTTTTCTTTATGTTTTTAAGAAGCATTCGAATTTTAGAGACGTCCTTAAAGTTCCTTCAGGATTAAGGCCCACAGCATGGGAATCTAGTCTTTTTTTCTATGCTCAGAACTGAGACAAATGATTCTGGTACTTTGTGGCATCTTTGAAAGCTTCATTTATGCTCTGATCATCACCTGACCTTCAGATCATTTGTGTATCTGATAGTGCTCTTGTTCCTTATGCATTTGAAGAATAATTTATGGGCAGTTATGGGTTCTGGTAATCTCTCTTTGAACTTGTTTTTGGTATACCTTGGGGGGTTTAGTTTAGCTGCTTCTTTTATTCCTGTGCAGGTTTTTAAAATTGATCAACGCCTCAGCTTTCTGAATGATATCTGGCTTCAAAGAGCCTGTCTTACCCTTCTGGTTAGACATGCTGACCTCATTTGACTGTTTAGGTTTGCTGATAGTGAGGCTTGTTGTCAGTATGATTTTTGAACCACACTCAGCCTGTCAGTCCATTACAACACGAGATTTGCCACTCTGTCTGTGGGACCTCTAATGATGAGTCATATGAAATGGTTCTTAATAATGCTGAAGTTTTAGTTCTGAATTGTATCCTGATGGGTCATTTCCCTGACGTGTTTTCCTGTTTTCCACAAAATGGATCGGCAGTATTCCAAAGGCTATTCTGATAGCATGAACCGAAATGCTGCAGAGATATCTAGGAGAAAATTAATAATTAATATTCCTTCCTAATTTATAAGTCAGATTTCTCAGCCACAGAGTTTCTATTAAAGGTGCTTTCTATCAGTAAGACTTGATGCATTTGGCTGGAGATGAACTCTACCATACAAACCATCCAACAGCTGTAAGATGCAGCTTTTGTTGGTGCTCAGGCTGTTTCTTCTTGCAGTGTCATACATGCAAATGTTTGCTACAAGCAGTTCCCTGATGTGCTCAGTTCCACATTTCCTGTTATTTCTATGCACAGGAAGAAGAAAATTACATGAGAAGACATGTAACTGCAACACACAAAAGAATCCACCATTTTGATGGGAATAATTTGCCTGCCAGATAGTTACCCTAGTATTCTTGTGTGATTTTATAAATTAAATACTTTTACTGGAATGGTCAAAAGGATATATCAACTCATTTCCTTTCAAGACATGATATTCTTCCTCTTCATCCTTAAGAAATTCCTTAAGCCCTCAAAACTACGAGTAAAATTACCTTGTGGTGATCTTTTTTTTTTTTCCTAGACATGAAGTTTATGAGTTTGCTAATCCAGTCTTTTATCTTGAATTCACCATTATAATGTCAAGATTGAATAATCTGCCTTTATCTCCAGGGTGACAGCTATGTTGAAACTTCAAAAGGGACAGTTTTGCCAGCATCTAAAGACTCTTGTTAATTACTACATCTTGAAGAAAAATGAAATAAAGCAGGATGAAAAATGATATTTCTCTTTGACAACCTTGTAAAATATCAGTGATGAAGCAGTACTTTTTAAGTACTTTAAGAAAGCATTTACTGAGATCAAGACCATTCATGATCATGGTTCAGGTTAGTCTCTACAAGATATTTTATAGAAAGATGCGTGTGTGTCACTGAGGGTTTAGAAGGCTCTTAGTGGGAGATCAAATATTTTGCCTCTCTTTTTTTCTAATGAAATAGATTGGGATGAGTTAAAAATACTGTTGTTTTATGGTGCTTGGCAGAAGGGGTTGTATTGTTGTGTCTTCCAAGTATAAATAAGCTTTTTTTAGCATTTTTATATCCCAGTTTTACGTGATTTTTCACTGCTGTTTGCAAGACTGTATTGACAGATTGCGTATATATCCTGAGCTGCAGCAGACACTGTGATATCAGCAGACACTACTCATACTGTATTTACATGTTTCTTCAGGACTGGGGTTTGAGGTTAGTTCTGCACTCTGCTGGTTTGTCTGTGCCCTGCTTCTGGAGCATCAGGACCTGAGTGATGCTGTGAGTGGGTCAGCCAGTGTAGGGATTTTACTCCATAGGTCATGAGTCCCATATGAAACCGTAGAACTTAAGCCAGTTAGGAAAATCTATGGATCCTTTTTTAGGTTTTACAGGCTGTTACACTAGTTGTCTCTGAAAATCTAAGGAAGGTTAATGCAAATAATCAACTGATTAATCCCTTGTGAGTACCAAGTCAAAAGTAAATACCCCATATACACTCATAAGAAATATCAGGCTTAGGTTTTCAGAACACAGGATTTTTCTCCTTTTTTTTTTTCTCCTTTTTTTTT